>CALSBZ010027945.1:0-15995 GCA_943591055.1 Gobionotothen gibberifrons
GCTGCAGCTCTCCTCCACTGAACGACTCCTGTTTGTAACATTACCACGCCTTATTTTTATTAAAGTACCACCATTTGAAACTTATAGTCGAGACTCATTGTTCTCTTTATTTTAACCAGTTCTCTCCTGGACGCGAGAAAAACGGACATAACTAATACAACAAAAGTCCAAAATTATACAATTTCAAATAAAAGCAATGATTGTGGCTTGATATTGAGTAAGTACATGTTTTTATGAACCACACAGCTTCCGGTCTTCCACGACCCGACCGGAGAAAAATACGTGTTGCAGGCACGAAACACATTCCCAGTAGAAATACATTGCTTTTAAAGTCGTTCTGTGTGACACGAAAAAAAGGGGATAATCGTGTTGGTACTTTTCCCCGTACTTTTCCCCGTACTTTTCCCGTTTAGTTCCGTTAGTACCCCTTATGTTGCGTTCACACCAAAAAGAGTACTTAGTGCCGGGATATTTTACCCCCATTTTTAGTGCCTGCTAGAGAGGTGGTACCAAAAAAGTACCAATTTCTATTGGCTGGGCGAATTGCAAACCACGCCCCGTAAAACTCTGAAAAGTTTTGTGAAGCCGCCATTGTATGTGTGGCATTAGCATTATTAGCATTAGCATTAGCCCCGCGCACAAACGGAGAGAGAATAACTTATGGCAACACAACAAAAAACATGGGAGCGGTGGAGTGATGAGGAGGTATCGGCGTTCTGGCGATTTACTCGGAAGGCTGGGAGTCCCAGCAGCTTCTACTGAAGCCAGCCCCCAACTCTGGAGACTTCCGGCCGGGACTTCGGGCAGCAGTATACACCGTGAAGTTGTTTGCGGCCTGCCAGTAAACCCAAAGCAGAAGAAGACGAAGTGACGTCAGCGGCTCATTTGCGTAATCTTCCCTCAGGGAACTTATTCCGGTGTGAACGCGATCTGTACTTAGTGCCCTGGGGTACTAAGTGCCGGGGCACTAAGTGCCGGCACTAAGTACGGCAAAGTACTTGGTGTGAAAGCGGCTTTTGAGTAATGTTACTTTGCTGCTAAAAAATGAAACATTATCAGATGAGGACATCACCAAAGTGTGTGAGTCTGTCAGGGGATTTGATCTGTTCTTTGCATGTCATATGTATGTACACACTGCTCTGGTATTAATTAAAAAATATAATTTAGTGGGAATGCTATTAACAGAATTCCAACTATCTGTTCTTCTACGCACGAAATGATGGACGTGACAAAAACGTTCAACATGTCTCCAATAAAGCCCATTGTAATTTCAGGCTGATATTTCCCCACCACAGCAGCCGCACACCTTTAGTTAAACTGCCAAAAAGGCCACATTATTAACCCTAAAGTACACAAAAAGCACACTTCAGATACTCAAGGTCCTTGAGATGCTTC
Source organism: Gobionotothen gibberifrons (assembly GCA_943591055.1). NCBI lineage: Eukaryota > Metazoa > Chordata > Actinopteri > Perciformes > Nototheniidae > Gobionotothen > Gobionotothen gibberifrons. Next base: position 1,396 of record CALSBZ010027945.1, read on the forward strand.
ACGCTTTGAAATTTCACCGATATCTGTAACGGTTCTTCAACAAAACGTTCACATGTAACAGGTTTATCTCTCATTCAGAACAATGGAAACCTTTGATATCTGGACACCTCGTTAGCTCAAATATAAACACCTGTGTCATGGAACATGATGATGTCATAACTCCAGCTGACATGCTCAGAGCAGCAGACTTCAGATAATGGTTTATGGTCCTGCCCTCAACAGCTCTACGTCAATTATGGGGTGTCATCATATGCCGTTTCCATGGAAGATCAAGAGGGCGATCAAGAGAAGAGAGAGAGGGGGATCAAGAGGAGAGAGGGCGATCAAGAGAAGAGGGAGAGGGCGATCAAGAGAAGAGAGAGCGGGTGATAGAAGAGTGAGAGGGCGATCAAGAGAAAAGAGAGAGGGCGATCAAGAAGAGAGAGAGAGGGCGATCAAGAGAAGAGAAAGAGGGTGATCAAGAGAAGAGAGGGTGATCAAGAGAAGAGAGAGAGAGGGCGATAGAAGAGTGAGACGGCGATCAAGAGAAGAGGGAGAGGGCAATCAAGAGGAGAGAGAGAGGGCGATCAAGAGAAGAGAGAGAGGGTGATAGAAGAGTGAGAGGGTGATCAAGAGAAGAGAGAGGGCGATCAAGAGAAGAGAGAGAGGGTGATAGAAGAGTGAGAGGGTGATCAAGAGAAGAGAGAGAGGGCGATCAAGAGAAGAGAGAGGGCGAGCAAGAGGAGAGAGAGAGGGCGATCAAGAGAAGAGAGAGAGGGCGATAGAAGATTGAGAGGGTGATCAAGAGAAGAGTGAGGGCGATCAAGAGAAGAGAGAGAGTAATGTAACCTCCTAATGTAATATATAACTCCTATGAAAATGTTCAAAAAGTGCAAACTTCACATGTGTGCTAACAGTTCAGCCGTGAATACATCTACATGACAGTTTTGAGATTTCTTCAAATGCCGTTGCCATGGCAACACAATGCTCACCATGAAACACGGTTTTCTCATAACTTCAGTGAAAATGCTCCAAACGGCCCAAAACTTCACAGGTTTGGTAACGATGCAGCCATCAACGCATCTAAGCGTATTACGGGGTGTCATCAAATGCCGTTGGCATGGCGACAGATCATTCGCCATCAAGTTAGTTCAAAAGTTTGGAGTTCAGATATTCTGCTGCTTTTCCAAGCCTTTTTACTTTCTTTTCTTCACTCATCACACATTCAAGCCCCCAGTGTTCATGTATCATGTCAATCTAAATTCTTCACTTTCTTTTTTTTTTGATCAAATGTTTTTATTCACACACATTTAGTGAATTACAATGTGCAATCACCACACAAATTACAAAAAATACAGAAGAACAAACCACAACAATCTGACAAGAGGACAAAACTAAGGAAAAAAAAATAAATAAATAAACCCTCCCACCCCCAATCCCAGGACCAATGACTGCAAACAAATGTATCGGTTAAGATAGCTAGATCCGCTCCTTCAATTGTTCAGCTGTCGACACCCATAAACCGATATTGGACTTCTTAACTCCAATCACGCGTGCAGTGGACAGTTCCATGTAGACAACGTCAAGAAACGTTAGTAACCAGCAGGTCACTGAGAGCTTGTCGGGTTGTTTCCACCTCATAGCAAACAATTTATTGGCAGCCGTAAGGCCAGCATAGAGAGGTCTTTTCTGGTACCCAGTAGCCGGCAGCTGAGATATTTAAAAGAAAAACAGACACAGATACAGGTACAGTCAAAGAAAATATGTCGGACAACTTAGAGGAGACCCCGTTCCAAAAGCGAGCAACAGGCGGGCATTCCCAGAACATATGGAGAAATGTACCAGGAGCCCCCATGGAGCACAGGGTACACCGAGCATCTGCCGGAAGACCCATCATATGCAGCCGTCTGGGTGTCAGGCAAGTTCTATGCACATAGTTCAGGTGGATTTGTTGGTGGTCGGGATTGCGAGACACCTGCCGAATGTTAGCCCAGACTGAATCCCAGTTAAAATCAGGTCTCAATTCTGGGACATCCTTCCTCCACAGTCTATCTAAGGGAAGGTCACCATAAGAGGACTCAAGTAGGTGAGTATAAAACATAGAGACAAAGCCCCTGGATGTTCTTCTATCAGTGATGAGTATGTGGAATGGATGCCGTGCCAATTGTTGATCCCACGGGACCCCATAAGCCTTAAGGGCTGTCCTAAGCTGTAGATAAAAAAAGAAAGAGGTGCCTGGAAGGTCACAACAGCCTTTAAGATCCTGAAAAGAGCGGAGACCACTGTCACTGTAAATATCTCCCAAGGTGTGAAGACCCTTCCTCCCCCATTGGGAATAATTAATAGGCCTCCGCCCTATGAGTAATTGGTTGTTATTAAATATTGGTGAATTGAGATGCCAGGGGCATTGAATAGCGCATCATTTCTGTGCATTTCGCCAAGTCTGAATAACATGAGTAATCAGAGGGCCGAACCTAAGCTGACATTGTTTGATAGATATGTTTGTGTAAATGATGTCCTGAAGTCTCCATGGGGAGACTAACTTCTTTTCTAAAGCCCGCCATGAAATCACAGCTTGGGGGTCAAACCAATTAATCAAAGGTCTTAATGAAAAGGACCAGAAATACAATTTAAAATGTGGTACTGCCAGCCCCCCCATCAAGCCTCCTTCGTTGAGTAGTGGACATTTTGAGTCTAGGCCACATTTTGAAATTGCCGACTGTAGTTTCTGACAATGACCATTGGGGGGCGATAAAGGAAGCATTGAAGTGATCAAATTAACTCTCGGCAGTATATTCATTTTAATTATTGAAGCTCTGGCTTGTAGTGAGTTGGGCTGGCTCGACCACCTATTGAGGTCCTGGAGAACCTTGTTGTACGTGTCTGTATAATTATTCTTTATAGTCTTGTTAAGGTTTGGGAATATTTCAATACCAAGATATTTGAAATGTTCTACCACAGGAATGTTTGCAGGGAGAATAGTTGATTTGGCAGCGTCGTTGAGAGGCAAAAAGGCAGACTTGGGCCAATTAATCTTAAAACCTGATAGGTTGCCAAATTCCTCTATTACACTAAGCAGACGAGTTGTAGACGTTGAGGGGTTCCGCATAAAAATCAGTACATCATCCGCGTACAGAGCAATGTGATGAAGCGAGCCTTGGATAGAAATGGGGATAATATCCTGTGATTGTCTAATAAATTGGGCCAGTGGCTCGAGCGAGAGGGCGAAAAGCCCTGGACTCAAGGGGCAGCCCTGTCTGGATGACCTTGCTACAGAAAAAAACGACGAGATAGTTTTGCCTGTTAAAATCATTGCTGAAGGGGCAGAATAAAGTACTTTGATCATATGGATGAACCCCTTACCTAATCCCATAGACTCTAGAACAGCCCATAGGTATGACCATTCTAGCCTATCAAAAGCCTTCATAGCATCCAGAGATAATACAGCCGCTGGTGTTTTATCATCTTTGCTAGCGTCAATGATGTGCAGCAATCGCCTGAGATTGTCCAAGGCTAGGCAACCTTTTATGAAACCGGTTTGGTCACAGTGAACTAGAGATGTCAAAGTTCTGTAGGCGACGAGCCAGGACCTTCGCGTACATTTTAAGATCGGCACCAAGTAGGCTTAACAATCTAGATGGATCTTTATCCTTTTTTAGAAGTAAAGAGATAAGAGCTGTATTAACATCTCTGGCAAAACTACCCCGTTCTATCGAAAATTCAATCATGGAAAGCAACAGCGGGCCCAAAAGGTCCCAGAAAGGTCAAATAGAGCTCTGGGGGGATGCCGTCCCACCCAGGCGCCTTACCCTTTTGCATGTCGAGGACCGCTGCTTTAAGTTCCTCCAAGGTAATAGCCTCAGCCAATTGTTTGGAATCATCCTCTGTTAAGCATGGTAATTCCAGCTCATTAAGAAAAGCCTCATATTTAGTTTTATCAAAAGTGATTTCAGATCTACTGTATATAGTTCAGAATAAAAGGATTGGAATGCATCATTAATCCGCTTAGGGTCGGTGGTTATCTCCCCTTGTTGGGTTTTTATAGAAGGGATGTCAGCGAAGTGTTCATCAGCACGAATTTTCATAGCCAGCAGGTGACTAGGCCTCGAGCCGTGGAAGTAATAGTGTTGTCTTGTCCTGTGCATCAAAAATTCAACCGGCCCTCCCACAAAAAGAACCAAACAGTCCGCAACCAGAACAAGAACCAAGGGCTATACAGAATTGAGCCCAACAACATCCCATGTTAACATCAACCCGAAAAATGTGCTAGTGGGAAGCTACAAAATCTAATTAGCAGGTCTCACAAATTTAACATGGATATCAAAAGCTGCTAAAGATGTGTAATAATAACATCTAATAATAGTGCGTATATAAAAAAAATTAAATTAAATCTATACATCCTCAAATATAGATATCCATACATGCTCATAAAAAACAATGTAAATGTACAGCCAGGGATCTATGAATCATTAAATGATTAATGTAGTAACTCAACTTCAAGAACATATAAAAAATAAATGCAGCAGATATAACTGAGCTTACTGTCAAGTGTACTTATGCAGTAGCTGCCCGTTAACCGGGCGTAACGTTACCGACAAAGCTAATAAAAATAACTGTGTGCCAAAGCTATAGTTCCAAAAGAACAGAGAGGGGAACAAAGGATCCCTTGTAGATAGATTAAGCCGGCCTATTAACGGAGCTAACATAGCTAGCCACACATAGTCAACACAGTATTGCTACAGGCCCAGAATAGCCTGCTTCGTGTGTACAGGTTCATTATAAAACACGTGAAACCGGGTGTGCTAACGGCGCTAATACAGCTAGCCGCATATAGCTTCCATGGATAGTCACAAAACAGTAGTCAGTTTACAGCCACAGGGCTTGGGCGATCTTGATGTGCAAACCTGTTACTCATTGCCAACATGAGGGTCGCTATGATCCGGTGAAATGGTTATCGGTGCAGCTTGCTCCTCTCCCAGCTCCGCCGGGACGTCAACGAGGCGACCAGGAGAAGGGCGCTTCTCCAAAAACCGCTCCGCATCCACGGCTGAAGCGAAGAGATGAGTGGAGTAACCAATTCTAATCTTGAGAGTGGCAGGGTAAATCAAGAAAGCATCAGTTCCCTTTTCCCGTGCCAAAGCCATAGCCCGTGAGAATGCTCTTCGGCGTTTAGCTGTATAATCGCTGAAGTCAGCAGCGAAGCGGAGAGCTCTGTTACCGATTGAAGGGGGGTGTTTCCTCACCTCACGGAGGATAGCTTGGCGTGCGGAGAAGCGTAGACAGCAGAAGATAAAAGCCCGGGGCCGTTCTCCCTCCGTAGGGGGACCGCCGCGGAAGATTCTGTGGGCACGCTCTATTTCAGGTTTAAGTTGCTTCAGAGCGGGGAACCAAGTGGGTATCATGCGTTCCAGAAACTGCACCGGGGCGTCACCCTCCGCGTCCTCGCGTAGACCTTAAACCCGAATGTTGCACCTCCTATTACGGTCCTCAAGATCCGCTATCTTCTGTTCGAACCCCAGCAACTTTTCTTGAACGGTGGAAAGGACGGTAGAATCTTTCTTAGAGCTGTTTTTCAAAGCATCCAGCTCTCCTTCAGCTGAAGTAATCCTTGTCGTTACAGTTGCTAGCTCTGAGTGCAGAGCATCAATCTTGTTAGCTACTCGATCGAGGCTCTAGCTCCTCACGTAGCAAGGTCCTCACCACTTCGGCGATGGATTTAATATCTTCATCTTTCAACGTTTTAGTCGGTTTTCCCTTTGCCTCCGGCATTCTTATAGCTTTCCAACAGATAATTCGGCTTGAAATGACTTAATTTGTAATAATAGTGGGATGTTGTCGGGGAGCTCAAGACTCACGCAGCCATTTCGTTCCCGCGGTCAACCGGAAGTCCAATTCTTCACTTTCTTCTTACACATTACATTTCAGCATAGCAATTCAGCGTCAGCTTTTCAGCATAAAGCATTCCCACTAGCAATTTCTTCAGGAATTGCATTCTCTAGTTGTAAAATGTAAGTCTCCCGCTCTTGTCATCAGTCAGGCTTTACATTTGAACTCCTATGACTGGTTGCGGACTTGAAGGGAACAACTTCCTGGCCTTCCTGACATCCAGGACAAAGGTGAGATTCTAATCCATTTCAATGCCAAAAGCAAGTTATTGTTTTTAACTTTTTTTAAATGATTTTTGGGGGAATTTCAGTGTTATTCGATAGTAGAGATCTACTGGAAACAGTGGAGAGGGAGGAGATTATATGCAGCAAAAGGCCCAGCCGGATGGTTGCTGCTCCGTGTGGAACGTGTTCTATCAGGTAAAGCACTTTGGTACCCAGTTATTTATGGTATTGAGTTTGAATTTAGCCTTTGGAATGTAATTTCCAAGAGTGCATTGTAAAGAAGACTGAAAAAACAGGCTCAGGTTAAAGCTTGACATGCTTTGGTCTTTTACCTGAGGATGTTTGTCCTCCTGTGTTGTCTTATTTCCTTATCTTTCTTTCAGGTGTAACATCTACCAATGGTTGTACATGACAGAGACCTCCTCCACCTCTTCGCTGTCCTACTAGTCAACCCTTCTGATCAGAGCCTTTCCTAAATAGTGGTAAGTTGTTTTACAGTTCAGTGTACGTTAATTTAGCAACTTAATGCTGTTGAATAAACCCTATATTGCCTAGTGATTTTATTAAAACTATGATTTGCAATCTTTTACAATAATCTTTTTTTTTATAATTGTAAAACACATCTTAACATCCATCAGCAATCAATAAAACAAATCATCCAACACAAATTAGAAGAAATCTGGACCTATTCTATTTATTTTTATACAACAGCATCTATTGGGACTGCTCATTGATGTCATCAAGAGCCATTGAGCCTACCTTTTGTAGCCGGCCTCTCAGAATGTTTAGCATTTCTTTGTCTCTTAACATTTTATTGTTGGTATTATATTTTTTGTTCTTTATTTTTGTTTGTTGTGAGAATCACTTTGCAATTATGTAAGTGCTATATAAATAGTTATACTAATATTATTGTTGTTGCCATCATTACTATTATTTAAAAATGTTTTCTTTGTTTTCTTTATTGCTGCAGAAAGGATCATGGCAGCCCACATCAAACACCTGATCAAGAACTTGTGAATCTTCAGGCAGAAAAGATGAAAGCACCTGTTCAAAGTTCCAGTTTCCTGTACATGGAACCATGCCTGTACTCTGTTCCACATGTCTTCAGTCAGTTCTGGACCCTGAAACTTTGCCTATGACTTCGACACTAGTTCTACTGTTACGTCCCCACTAAGGTCTAGGGGACCTGGAGACAATAACATACAACCAATAAAAATGAGGGAGTCAGCGTAACAGTTGACAAAAGGTTTATTTTGTATAAACCCAGAAACGAACAGACATATAACTGAAAAACTCTGTTGGTGAGGAGGAGGAGGAGTCAAAGGATTGTGCCAAACAAAAGAAACAAGCATAACAAAACCAGGCCTATCTCTACGTCTATCCTTTGAAACCAAAACTCAAACAAAAACCCTCACTAACTAAACTACAAAGAATTTGACAAAACAATATACAGGGGTGGCAACAATCCGCTAACCTAGTGTGTCTTAACATTAGTTATCTACGTGATGAGAAATGTACAGGGTACCCCAGACTTACCTAACTCCTCCACCTCTCAACACACACACTTTCAAAAAGGTCAGACAATACAAAAGTATAATGAGCTTCTTAACAAGGCAGTCAATTGCAGGCTCCTCCATCAGCAACAGGCCCAGAATGAGAGAGAGAGAGACTTCCTGGGTGCCTACTTTATGGTCGGCCCTGGCTGCTGATAGGCCAGTTGAGGGTGAGAGGATCCAATCATTCATCAGACTCAGGTGCACAGGCAGATACCGATCAGCTGCTGATTAGCTGTGCAGAAGACAGGGAGAAGAGAGAAAACAGGAGGGAAGGAGAACCACACAAGTACAGCCTGCCTGGCACGTAACATCTACCAAGGCTTATTAGAGGTAATGCTACGTTCACACCGGACGGAAAAGGAGGTGCATGAATGCCTCCTTGAGGCCCTGACAATGCGGTGGTCCGGTACTCTGCCTGCCGCCCCACTCTCAGAGGATGAGCATTTCCTCCAAAGCCTGCTTCCTTCCCTTCAAAGACTGCCAACGCAGCAGAAGTACTTCGTGAAGTTCGAAATTCATAAATTAATTTATGAAGCAAGCACAGTTGTGCTAAATTTGGAATTGTAATAGATTACCTGCCATGGGTTGACAAGCTTTGAACCAGGCTTTTTTTGTACATTTAATCATTGTAAATATTATTTAAATTGTAATTTATTATTCAAACTTTGTTTAATGTTACCCACGTATGTTCCTTTATTCTTTCACCGTCACATACTTTTCTTTAGGTTTTCTTTATGGTACAGAGTATTCCTAGTCACATATAATCCTTTCTAGAAATATAAGTGTTACAAATAACAAAGTCTGAGAGTGGAGACAAGGTGCGACAATATATCAATAATTTATTTATATTTAAACAAATAAACGAAGCCAGCAATAGGTCCCCCGAGGCTGGCATGAAGAGAGTGCCTAGAAGAATGAGAGCGAGGGGCGAATCCGGTTTGGCTCTCGGCTCCCCGACCCAGGTGCAGCTCATCAGACAAATGCTGGCCCCACAGCACTGGATCCTGTAAGCACACACACACAGAGCCAACAGCACCCCTCGTGGTGTGGAGGGGTCGTCACAATAACAGACTGCATATTTTCATAATTCTATTACATTTAAAGTCAAAATTGACTTCTATTATATGCTTTGCCTAAAATCATAAAGTCATTTAAAAAGCAGAAAGTGGCACTACCTCACAAAACAATAATTCATGGATTTAACAGAAATAATTATATGAATTGGTGACCTAAATCTGGTGTTGGGATAGACATGTTGTAGAAGGTTGCTCAATAGTATGTGTGGGTGGCTCTTACATTACACGTGGTCTTGCCACAGGACCGTTCCCTCTGCAATGACGTATGATGTGAAGACCTCCCGAACTCTGATGGCCTCTCTTGCGGAGTTGTTGGCTGCAATTCTTCCTAGACCTGGCAGTGGCTCCACATCAGCAACTGAGAAGGCCCTCTGTGTGTTTGCCTGGGTTGTCCTGTGTAAGACGTTATGGAGAATACAGGTAGCCTTCACAAACTTCTCTGCAACTTCTGACTGGACCTCAATTACACGCCTGTACATCCTCCACTGAGAAGAAAGAATCCCAAAGGCATTCTCTACAACAAGCCGAGCTCAAGACAGACGGTAATTACATATTCTGCGCTCTCTGGGAAGGTTGCGCCCAGGGAATGGCCTCATGAGGTTTTTCCTGCGAGGAAAGGCCTCATCTGCAACAAATACATGTGGCAGCGGCCCCAGGTGGTCACCTGCTGGGAGTGGCAGGCCAGCAGGCAGTTGGAGGGAGCCAGATTTCAGGGCTTGACCAAGAGTTGGCCAGAATGCCACCATCACTAGTTCTTCCATAGCCCCCAACATCAATGACACGAAAGCAACGCTCTGCATCCACAACTGACAAAAGAACAAGTGAGAATGTTCCTTTGTAATTGAAGAACTGGGATCCTGTGTTTGCTGGTGCTTTGAGGACAACATGTTTCCCATCCAATGCTCCACAGCAGAGAGGAAAGTTCCACCGCTCCTCAAACTTCTCTGCTATTGACCTCCACTCCTCTGTAGAGGGCACAGCCATGAACTCCTCCACAAGGCAGTCCCAGATAGCAGTGGCCACATCAGGGATGATAGTAGAGACTGTTGAGACACCAACACGGAAGCTGTTGGCAATTGTCCTGATTGAATCTCCTGTAGCAAGATACCTGCAGCACAAAAGAAAAGAAACATATATAAAATAAATCAAACAAGTTGTATGAAGACATACCCTGAAAAAGTGGTGTAAAGTAACTAAGTAGGCTACATTAAATTGTGTACTTTTACTCCACTACATGTATTTAATACCTTTAGTTGCTTTCCAGATTTGAATTAATGATGTGAAATATAATCAAGTGTTAAATCAGATTTGACAATTAGTTCCACCTGGAGTAAATTCACAAGTAGTATACAAAGTCATTAAAACTATCATGATGGGAGTTATTTCAGCATCCTTTTTAAACGTTTTTTATAATTAAATAATAACAACAAACAGTTCATTTTGATCCATAGTGCTGTGGCATTGATTCACCATGACGTGCAAGATTCATTAAATATTTTTGTATTCATATTAACACGCTAAAAACAAAAAACAAAGCAACTTACCGTAGACATATTGACAGGCGCTCTGCAGCTGAGAGGGAACGCCTGTAGTTTGTGTCCATCCGGGAAATCCTGACACCAACCCGATCATCAAACTGGACACAGGTCATCCTAAAATGCCGCTGGAAACGGCAGTCATCCAGGCGCAGTTCCTTGATCAAACAATGATATTCACCTAACTGTGTGCGACGCTTGATTACATTGTGAACCCAGACACGGCGTTTGTTGATACGTTTGTAGGACTTCCACAGAAGGTACAAAGCAGCAATAGTTGTTATATCCTCCATAGTCAAGGACAGATATATATATATATATTCGAATCGCGTCCGGTGTGAACGCCCCATTATGCTGCGTTCATATCGGACACGATGCGAATATTCGCTTCGCTCTAATCGCTCCTATCGCATCGCTCTAGTCTAATTGTGCATTCACACCGGACGCGAAGCGAATAGTCGCTTCGCTCTAATCGCTCGAGTTTCACCGCGGCTGCCAGCTGTGTTTACTCGCATCATTCAAACATGACATAACAAAATAAACATATTTTACAGTGATTAAATTGTAATACACGTTTCTAAATGATGCCAACGTAACAACATACTGATACCGGTTAGTAAAAACCATGAATTAATGCTTGACAAGTCTGCAGACAAGACGGCAGGCGAAAAACCTTTTAAAATGCTTGTTTTCTGAATGGAGATTGGGTCGACCAGGCTAAGCTAACGTTGTACAGATGAAGCACTTCATTTCGGACAGTTTGAAATGCGAGGGCAGTGATTGGTAAGTGGTCTGCCCTCGCTCAAGGGAAAGCCTCCAGCTTGACTTGAGACCGCCCCCGTTATAAATAATGTAATTATAATGAAGCCAGCTGCAATGGACCATTGATCCACCAGGGGGTGCAGTGGGGTTCCACACTGGTGCTCATGTGAAATAAAGTCTGATACTGTCCAGTACGCTGGATGTACAGCGGAACTTAATGTTGTCGGAAAAAACGAACGGGAGGAAATGCAGCCTGGCTCTCGATTTGTAATCCTAAATTAATCATCATCTTAAACTCAATATGAATATACTGTATTCAACTTCATTCAAATGTTATTAACGTGTTTTAACGTCAGTAATTCACTACAAATATTTATATTTTAATGGAGCCTCGACGGCGTAGCGGAGGGATCTTGTTCAGCATGAAGGAACAAGTCGCTGCAAGTTTATTACATGGCCAAATTATCAACAAAGTAACTACATGACTCCCAATATGAATTGAAATGCTTTTATGGATTTAGAAAATGTTTTTATTGATTTAAAAAATAGTTGTATGTATTGATTTAAATTGACATGCATCCGCTAAGAAAAATAGTCCGTTGTTACCGTTTTTTAAACAGTCTGAATGAAACGGCACTTTAATTAATATGGTAATACGGTAATGTTACAAACAGAAAATGAAGAAGAGACAATAGCCGGTGTTGCCGGTGTTGTCTTGGTGGGCTGCAGCGCAGGAATGAGAGAGAGCCAGCTGTGCTCACCCGCAGCTGACATCGCGTAAAACAGAGGATTTCGACATGTACATTCATTGCTTACATCCACACGCCTCTTCTCCTCACATTCTCTTTCATAACTTTTCATTTATTGCGTTTTTACGGCTGTAATTCATACTTAAAAAATACTGGAAATACCGGATGTTGTCCCTACGTCTGTAAACAACGTAGGCCAACGTAACGGCCCCTACACACGGCCGCGGGCGTTATCGCTTGCCGGAGGGCTGGGCTGAAACTCGACCAATAACCAATCACATGAATCTCCCGCCCCAGACACACAAGCACGCGGTTTGATTGGCTAGAGCTTGTACTGGCTTATGATTCGATTGGCTGACGCCTCCGTCGAGGCGTCAAAAGTAGAACATTGCTCTACTTTTGCAACGAGCACCGCGAGAGAAGCTACGCTTTGCTCCCAGAATGCAGTTCCGCTAATCGTGACGTCACCCCATTCAAAGTGAATGGGCAGAAGCGTTGAAGCGGCAACGCACGCCGCTGTGTGTAGGGGCCGTAACGGCCCGTCCACACAGCAGCGTGCGTTGAATCTTTGTGGTGGGCGTGGCTGAAGCTTGGGAGCAACGCGACCAACAACCAATCACATGAATCTCCCGCCCCGGACATACAAAGCAAAAAAGACTGCTAGCCTGCAGCAGAAGCAGGGAGAAAAGAGAGGGGGAGAAAAAGAGTTAAAAAGTGTTCCACCTTCCTTCAGCAGCAGCTCTCTCCATGGTGCTGTGGACCTGCGGAGTACCTGCAGAACTGCGGTCTGGCTCTCCCAACATACACACGGTTTGATTGGCTAGCAGTTGTACTGGCAGATTTTCATAAATGGGATTTGATTGGCTGACGCCTCCGTCGAAGATTCAAAAGTTGAACATGGCTCAACTTTTGAATCTTCTTGACGCGAGCAACGTGAGCAAAGTGTAGCTACGCTCCCCACAATGCAGTTCGGTGAGGCGTGACGTCACCCCATTCAAGTGAATGGGCAGAAGCGTTGGAAGACTCAACGCACGCCGCTGTGTGGACGGACCGTAATAGGCTTGTTTGAGACACGTTGCGGCTCGCCTCGAAAGTAGACGAGAGTAGCCGATCGCAGCCGGGGGAGGTCTCAAAAAGCTTGCCTGAAGTCGGACGGCTTCTTCTTCTTCTTCTTCTTCTTCTGCGGATTGCAAACAACTTTAAGGTGCATACATATACACAGCAGCCTGTGAGCAGTATGAAGTAAGTGTGTATGAATATGCTAAGATACTGTATATAAAGTATGAAAACGGTAAGCAGTGCAAGTATAGTATAACATATATAGATATTAATTTCATGATGATAAACATTGTGGAACAATGATGAAAAATGTTAATGGAAGGGGCGACGTAAAACGGACACAAAACAACAACAAACTTTTGCCGAGCCAATTGGAGAGTTTCATCACCAGCACGTGGTAAAAACCACCAATGAGCGCTCAGCTCGAGATACCAGCGAGACGTTTCCCATCAAGCATTTCGCTTCCGCAGCCCGTGGAGAGAAACTGCGGTGTCTCCTTTCTGTAGGAGGAAATGGCTGGTTCTGTAGTTTCATACTGTAAGTGACTTGAGAAGCGGACTTTGAGGAGATTGTCTCCTTTCTGCAGGAGGAAATGGCTGGTTCTGGCCGACTACATTACATTTAGCTGACGCTTTTATTTTTAAGCGACTTACAATAGTCAGAATGAAACCACAGCTCTCTCCCCCCTCCCCCCCTGAATTGCGAATTGAGTACCCTCTCTACAGTATGCAAATCAAGACTGTGTGAAAGCAGTGAGACCTGTGAAGACACCATTGCAGTAGTCGAGTCTACTGAAGATACGAGTTTAAAATCAGACCTGTTTTTTAAATGAAATCTGACGGCAGGCAGTTTATTTTCCAAGTATAAACATACAGTATACAACATGCATACAAATTATAACATCAAATGTATGTACAGTATTGTTTTAAATAATGGTCGGAATGTGACCTGTGAGCCTTCTGAATTACCGTGGGACAGCACATTTTACATTTTCATGTTAAGTAAACTAGTGTTTTCTCTAACATCACCCAAATGTATATAAAAGGAGATCAAGGCTTGAAGTTACTTCAGATGCTGAAATATTTTTATTTTTCAAGTATAAACATACAGTATACAACAGATATACATGCATAAACTGCATAAACTCAAATTAATATTTCATTTCCAGAGGATACTGAAGATCCATGAGCCTTAAAAAAGGAGAAATAAAAGTGAGCTCAGTGTACTACAAGTACTTTTTCTCTACAAAGCTAATTAAGAGGCTTCTGCTATAAACATAGAAGCTAAAATCTACAGTTCAGAGTGTAAAAGTGCAATAGTTACGTTTTCTTGCTGTTTTTGTTTATATTAAATGTATCATTCTTTATTGCAATTATTTTTAGTTGAATTAAGGTCATTGTAAATTGTTATGTTAAAATGTACAATTACATAAAGTAATTAAAGAAAGTTATGAAGGCAACTGTGCATGTTGCCTTCTCATTGTAACTGGAAAACCTGCACAACTGTTGGTAATTAAATCAATGTTGTAATGGCATAATTTAGCTTAAATGTTGATTTTATTGAAAAACAGAATTATTCACGCAAAATGTATGTTAAGCTTTTATTTTGAAATGACTTCCGCCATAACCAGAATACAAGTTTATTTTGAAAAGCTTTCCGGAAGTGGTGTCCGAAATTCTAACAGTAACTTGACCACAGCCGCCATTGAAGGGGAGGAGCGATGAGTGATATATACAGGTGACGGAAGGCTGTGGTCGCTCTCTCTTCTTCGGCT
>CALSBZ010028032.1:0-20023 GCA_943591055.1 Gobionotothen gibberifrons
ATGTAGATTAGCTTCATATCTATAGATGAATTCAGACATAACGATCTTTTTGCCTGTAATGTCCTTAAACAGTAACTTCATAATTTTGATTGTTGGCTGCTCATTTAATAACTATTAATTGTACTAGTTTGTTGTCTGCTCTTGTGCGTAGTGATTACTAAAGAAGACCATTGTCTCTGTGTTAACTGATTATTTTGTAGAATTCTGTTGAGTAAGTCAGAGATGTGCAACTATATTTAACTTTTTGTTTTACATTTTTTTTATAAATTATTATGGGAAGTACCCTTTTTCTCACTTGAGCTCCTGCCCCCCCAAATATCTGTGCACGTCCCTACTTAGAGCGCATCAACAGGGAGAAAGTAGTAGGAAAAAAAAGTATGAGCTACAGAACCTGTGACGTAATTTATTTTCCAACCAGCGGGGGGCAGTAGTGAGCTGTGGTTGTTTTTAAATGTACCTGAAACCCGCGAAGGAGACTGTTAGCCTCACCATGGCGGAAGCAGAGCAGCAGTCAGGTAAACACAACGCTTTAGATTAGCATTAGCATCTTCTCTACCACTTTTACTGTCTTGTGTTGAACGCTTATTAGCAGGTACTCCACACTGCAACATGTGAGAGTGATCGAATGAACTTTTAAGGTGTTTTAAATGCGTCCAAAAGGCATATACTTGCCCTGATAGATAGAAATCTGGAAAGTTGAGGTCCTTATCCCCTTTGCCTCTACATATTCACGTTTACGTATAGACAACTCTTCTCAAGCTCTTAGATGATCTGATTAATCATAACAGTACACTTTAAGAGATAAGATGGAACTTTATTTATCCATGTGCGGAAATTCAGGAGTTTAAAGCAGCAACAGGGTCAGAGTGAAAAACAGGACAGTACATATGGACACAAGGTTGAACAATGTAAAATAAAATAATAATACAAAGATTAAAAATAAAATGATATAGTAACTGTAAAAGAATGCTGATGAAGGTACACTCAAGAGAAATAATAGTTTACTGCCTCAGTGTTCTCCTTCAATAGCGCGATAGCGATAGAAAAACGTACTGCAGCCTACATCTGGGTTTTCATAAGCTTATTTTGAATCAGTCTACAACAATAAATTGTCATCATTGGGCCTCTGTGGCTGCGAGTGGAGTGCAGTCGACCTAGAAGGTTGTGGGTTCGATCCCAGCCCCTGGAGTCAACATGTCGAGGTATCCTTGGGCAAGATACTTAACCCTGATATGCTCCCGATGGCATGGCCAATGGTGTGTGAATGTGTATGAATGTTAGTTCCTAGAGCAGGGCGCACTGCTCTGTGCATGAATGGGTGAATGACTTGTAGTACGTAAAGCGATTTGGAAAGACTGGATAAAGAGCTATATATAAATACAGTCCATTTATCACACATTTCATCTATTATAAAGATGACTCTTCTAAATGTTGTATTGCGAATCATGTTTGGCCCCACACTTGGAAACCAGCACTGATAGAGTAGCCAGATCGTTGCATACAAAATATGGTTTATCAGGGTTGTACCACTCTGTCTTTTATAATACTGTTATCAGGCTTCTAGTCTGATAAATCATTACAGTAGAGGTTAAAGAATGCTGATGAAGGTATACTGAAGAGTATAATATGTTGTTCAATTCCCCTACACAGTCTTTATCTCCACGCAGATAATCCATTACGAAAAGTCTTACATAAAACAGGTAAGGAGTAAAGAGGTCAAGGTCACATGATCATGTCCTCTATGACCTGTAAAGTCAGATGATCATCCTGCTGACTGAAACACTGAACACTCAAAAGTGATCCGTTTCATTTTGAAAAGTCAGCCTTTTGAAAACCAAACTCTAAATAATTGAAAGTGGTAAAAAAAAACAGCCACCAATGCTTGAAAAGTTTGCTGGCTCAAACTCCTGGGCCCACCTGTTGCTTCCTTGATGGAAGATGAGGACATGTGCAGTGTTGAAATTAATGCGTGGAAATTCAGAAATGTGCATGTTGATAGAGCATTTTGGAATCGACATTGAGTTGAGCAGACCATTTAAGTGATTCCTCCAGTCACTGCTTCTTCTGGCAGGATTCAAACCCACGTCTCTGTGCCCTCAGGCCGTGTCCTTCCCCACTGGACCGTCTTCTTGGCACAAGGCTCAATGAACCAGATAGAATCAAGACCAGACTGAGGGAGCAGAAACTTCACATTTACAGGTTATGAGGCTGCAGAGATTCCCTCATATTGTCCCATGCAGGCTTGTTATCTTTAAAACTATTTGATACCTCACAAAATACTTTGTTCTTCTTTGACAGTGAAACCAAAGAAAGAAGAACGTCAGGAAGGTCAACAGAAGAGGGGTCTATTTAAGACAATAGAGATGCAAAAGATAATATGTAAATAAAGTTGTATTGATTTGAATTTAAAAGATATTTATTATTACAAGATATGTCTTGTAATGACAACCCCCGCCTGTGATATGGTGAAGCAGCGTTCAGTTGTTATGCTCCAAACATCTGGAACAAACTCCCAGAAACCTGCAGGTCCGCTGCAACTCTGACTACTTTTAAATCCAGCCTGAAGACTTTGCTTTTTGCCGCTGCTTTTAATTGAACTATTCATATCTTACACTGCACTGTCACTTTTATTCATGTATTTTGTCTTTTAATGTTTATTTTTTATCTTTGCTTTTTAATGACTGATTTTAAATGCCATTTTCTTAATGTCTTTCATTTTTGTAAAGCACTTTG
Source organism: Gobionotothen gibberifrons (assembly GCA_943591055.1). Lineage (NCBI taxonomy): Eukaryota > Metazoa > Chordata > Actinopteri > Perciformes > Nototheniidae > Gobionotothen > Gobionotothen gibberifrons. The sequence goes on from CALSBZ010028032.1 coordinate 2,734, forward strand.
AATTGCCTTGTGTTGAAAGGTGCTTTATAAATAAACTTGCCTTGCCTTGATACTGTCCTCCTTCTTGTTCGACTTGTTTATTCTCACCTGAGATCAGATGATAAATACTTTGAAAGAACACTTCGTACCAGGAAATATATCCCAGATATATGAATGCTAACTCATTGTTAGTCAGAGAGAGGCTGATCATACCTTGAATAATCTGGCAGCTAGCCTCCACCCTGCCCTAAATGACTTCTCTTTTATTTTCACTTTTAGACCGAAGCACATTTAGGGGAATTCATGTGACACCGACAACATATAACATACACGTTTTTCACTCCATTGAAGCTGCATCTCATTTACTACGATATGTTGTGTTGCCTATGCGGAAGCTGTGTTGTATTTTGTACAATTGTAATACACTAAGTGTTCCCTATAAATCTACATGCTGACATATTGTTAAAGTAACTGATTATAAAGCACTTCATGCAGTGGTGCATTATGTCTGCGCAGCTCCTTATTATCCCAAGTGTGGTGAAAGTATTGTTCAGATGCTATGCCATGTGTTTGGTGTTATTGGTGTTACTGGTTCAATTCCCCTACAGTCTTTTTCGTCAGCTTTTTGAAAACCAAACTTTAAATAATTTTTAAAGTGGTAAAGTGAGGCGGAATAACTTATTGTCCAATACACAATCGATATCAGTGGCTCATCATGAACCGTTGCCTACTTGCACGCCCGCAAATGCCAGATACCTGTTGTGTAACTTGGCTTTTATAATTATTTTATTTAGTTTAAAACGCTGTGCATCCTATTTAGTCATTCCTCCAAGAGCTTCTACTTTATCTTGTCTGCATGTTCAACCTCAGTATTTTTTTGTTTTTAAGAGGCACATTTGAAGGCAGATAGAAAGCTGCATTTCACCAACCATTAAAAAAGGTAAGTTGGAAATTATGTTAAAAGTACTAGTCACTTTTGATATTTGGCTGATATAAACAGATACATCCTTCTCTTGAATTATCTTTTAAAGATGAAAATGCAAATAAATGTAACTATCTAATTTTCTGCAGTGGGACAGCTGTGTCAGTTAAATTACCGACAAAGTGTGACGACATAAGGCTTCTCATTCCTGGGTACACTTGAAAGAATCTTCTGAAGGTAAGTGGGCTCATTACTTGGCCAGTGGCGACTGGTCATTAGGGGCACAGCCCCACCTAGTGTCAGCAGAAAGTATTACAAATAATCATTACAAAAAAATTCTAAATAAATAAATTCAAAAATACGGGGTACGCACGGGTTCCCTCGACAAAAGCAATGAGATTTCTCCATAGGATTTTAGAAAATAGCTCGTAATAAGAACTGTGGGAAACGGTTAGATAAATGCAAGTTTTGTTCAGCCGGATAATATCCACATGTCTACCCTACTTTTATGATTTTCGAATCATAAATCTATCGATCATAAATCTATCGATTAGATTTAAGATTTGACTTTTGAAACTAGAGGAAGATAAGGAGGACTTTTAGAAAAAAGTAATAGAGATTTTTGTCCAGAGGGATAGCATGGACTTCATCTTCAAGTCAAGGTAAGACCACAATTTTATTGGAAATGGGTTCTTACTAAGAGAGAACAATACAATATTTAAATGATAAAATGACATTTTTGAACTGTATGTTTAAAATTAATCGAAGCATCAGACTAAAATAATAGAATATTTTGATTTAGGTCAAAATATAATATTTGTAAACCTGAAGAGTCAGTGCCAGTTCCTCACCATCCATGAACCTCACTGCATGTCACTGCAGAAGTTTATATATAAACATCTACGTTTTTTGTGCCCCACCACTTTTGTACATAGAAACACCACTGTACTTGGCTGACCTAGATTCTTCAGAGTAGCCCCCTTTTGCCTTGATGAAAGCTTCGCACACTCTTAGCTTATCTCAGTCAGCTTCATGAGGTCGTCACCTGGAATGGTTTTCAATTAACACGTGTGCCTTGTCAAGAGTCGGTTTGTGGAAACACTTGCCTTCTTAATGTGTTTGAGACCATCAGTTGTGTTGTGCAGAGGTGGGTTAGTGCACAGTGGAAAGCCCTATCTAACTACTGTTGTAATCCATATTATGGCAAGAACCACTCAACTCAGTAAAGAGAAACGACCGTCCATCTTTACTTACTTTCATTACTAAGAAATGAAGGCCAGTAGATCGGGATAATTTCAAGAACTTTTAATGCTTTGCTGATGTCACTGTTGGTGATTTATTCAGAATTCAAGGCACACTTAACCAGCATGGCTACCACAGCATTCTTCAGCGCTATGCCATCCCATCTGGTCTGCGTTTACTGGGACCATCATTTGTTTTTCAACAACACAATGACCCCAGACACACCTCCAGGCTATGTGAGGGCTATTTGACTAAGAAGGAAAGTGAGTGCTGCGTCAATTGAGATGGTTTGGGATCAGTTGGGCCGCAGAGTGAAGGAAAAGCAGCCAACCTCTGGGAAGTCCTTCAAGACAGTTGGAAAACCATTCCAGGTGGCGACCTCATGAAGCTGACTGAGAGAAGCCAAGAGTGTGCAAAGCTGTCGTCAAGGCAAAAGGGGGCTACTCTGAAGAATATAAAATATAAATCATATTCTCGATTGTTCGTCACTTTTTAGTTTACTACATAATTCCATGTGTATTCTTTTATAGTTTTCATGTCTTCAGTATTAATCTACAATGTAGAAAAGAATTAAAATATATAAAAACCTTCGAATGAGAAAGTGTGTCCAAACTTTTGACTGTACTGTATATACAGTATGTATATATATATATATATACAGTGGAGGAAATAAGTATTTGATCCCTTGCCGATTTTGTAAGTTTACCCACTTACAAGGGGATCAAATACTTATTTCCCACGGTTAAATGCAAATCAATTTATATCTTAGATATAATGTCAATTTTTGGATTTACTCTCACTGTTAAAATATTATTATTAAACCTGCTTTTAGTACAAGGCTCTCTAACCAGAGGTTATTTGCTTTGTTAGCTAACATTATCTGCTGGTATAGGCTACTTGATTTATCTGCTCTATAACATTATAGAAAACGTGGGAACATCTTCAGTATCCATCACATTAGTATGCATACAAAGTGACAGGTGGCCCGCCTCCAATTATGCTAATGAGCTAAGTCCCGCCTCCCTTTGTTCGAGATGTGTATTCACCAATCGGCAAACTCTGGGGAAGAGCCGGGACGCCAATGCGGAAGTGCCTCAAACTGTAGTTCATCTAGTGGCCAGTAGGAGCAGTCTGCAGAAGGGAGCAATTTCCATAGACCCCAATGTTAAAATGCCCAATTTTACAGCAGAAATAAACATGTTTACATCGTGGTTCAAAAAAACATATTCTCTGTATAGTTAGATCCCCCCTTCATGAATATGGATTGGGGGGGGTGAATTTTTTCTCAACTCATCTGTTTAATTAATATTAAGCCTTAAAGTTATGTATATATTAGGGCGTGGTCACATTGAGTGACAGCTCTGTCAAGTGACTGCTGCTGTTAGCTTCTTGTCTCCCTGCTAGCTGCTCCGTGAAGCTACAGGCATCCAGGGAACACAACTTGACCCGGCCGTGTTTGTTTGTTCTTCATGCTTATATATCGGACTATTGTGACTCGCTCTGAGGTTGAAACAGACGGTGCATGAATGCGGTTTTGCGGTAAGTGAAATTCGAGTACTTTAAGTGTGTTAATGATTTTAATTAGCTACGTAATGAATGTTAAGGCTTGGGTTAGCGTGTAAGCTACATCGGTACTAACTAATAGTAGCCTCCAAGTTAAAATCATAGGCTATTATAGCCTATGATATGATATATATATATAGCCTGGCTATATATATATAAACAAAGGTTAAAATGAAATAGACAAGTGTTAAGCGTTAAGTGGGATAATACTGTACAACAAACGGCTTCTGTTTGAGGTTGATCAAATAATCCTTGTAACTTAGAGAGATATTTTATTATGTAGGTAGGAACTGTATGCATCGCTAAGGTTAAGGCTATGCTCAAGTATGTAGACAAGCTAACGTCGAAGTAGTGTATGTGAAATCAACCTCACAATAAGATGTGTATATTACAATTATTAATGTCATATTTCAAGATGATTACTTAGATATTACAATATGGTTGGTTGAGATGCAGTTCATTATTGAGCTTACACGTTAACGTCAGAGTCATATCTGAAGAACGAACCCAAACCTTGTTGTTTTTATTAATTGTATTACCAAATTGGTATCAAATAAACAGTAAGCATTGGTAACACAACTTCCAAAGTTACAGTAAAATAAAAAGGACCCTGACTCGGACAATACACAATCCAACATGTTCAACAGAAGAGAATAAGTTATATTGTTTGTACACATGGTATTTTACATATATATCTGTTTATTTAAGGTGTCCAGGTGATGCAGACAGGCTGGACCAGAGAGTGAGAGACAGAACTGGACTCCTCACAGCAGTGAACTTCAGCACAGGTACAAAGACTCTTTTTTCATACTGTACAAAGAATCAAGAAAGATATTTGTTTAAATAAATGAAGTATTGACTTGAATACACTGATATACATTCCATGAAACAATACTAAATACTAGATCACCTACACATCAGTTAAGTTGAGGGGTTTTTCCATGCAAAAAGTTACATTTAGATATTTAGCAATATGAGTTTGTCAGCTTTCTAATGTAATGTATTGAAGGCAAAGATATTTAACACATAGTGAGAACTGCTACTATTTATCTCTCAATATTGTCTGTAAAAAACGTGGTAAAAGTTATTCTTTCAGTGAGACAACAGAGCAAGCTTCTACAGTTGCACTACGTTTTGATAACAGTTCAATATTATTTTGATAATAACATATATTTCAATGTTGATGAACTTCATACTGTTCATTCATAATCTGATTGTCTTTGTAGCTCACTGTTGAAATAAAAAAAAAACATTACAATTACAAAATAATTATATCTACAGCCCCTAAACACACAAACACCGCTTTCATAAATAACACACTTGTTCTGCAATCATATGTTTTATGTTTCCTGTCATTTTTGTTAGGAAAGGACATGCCTGAAAGACACGACTCAACATTTTCTCCTTCTCTGAGGGTCAAGAAGAACATCCAAGTGGAACATTAAAAGCTGATGTTATGAGATTTTAAGACCAGTACAGGACATTCACTAAGAAACTACTTGTATTGTGAAAACACAGTCAGCTGATCGAATGCACCTATTTCCACATCTACACTCCATCAGCTGATTATTTCTATTTGCCTCACTTTATGAGCTTCACATCACTTGTGCCTTGTACTGCAGAGTTTGCACCGTCACAAATAAATGGGGCCAATCTTCAGTCAGATGTGAATGTGTAATCTAACATGTTCAGTAAGAATAATGGACGAAAGGAGTGCAAATACAAATACAACTTATTGAAATGTGAACCAAAAGTTAATCAAACATGTTTTAAATAAAAAGCACATATGGACAGAAGGTGTGAACCTATTAAATGTATAAGTAAACACATTTAGTCAAATAAAGTGACAGACTAGGCCTGTGCAGTTGGTATCAGCTTTGCCCAGCATGGGCTCCTCCATCAGGCCTGGTCCTCCTCGCAGAAGAAAGACCCTCAGTCCTCTCCGGGCCAAACCAACAGACAGGACGTCCATCACACGGAGGTTTCTCCCTGAAGTCTCTGCAGCTCTCTGGACACCACGCTGTCTCAATCCGTCCACACTGAATATGAGGGGGAAAATGAAAATAATAAATGCTTTATTTTAAACAATAAGAAATATAAAGTTGACTGTTGAGTTGCTCCGTTTTTTTAGATTGTCAATACTATTACTGTATAAATAATATATCTGGTTAAGAGGCACATTCAAATAAAGATTGGTCTTTAAATACATTTTGTCTTTTGTAATTGTTTGTCTAAAGTCAAGGATCTAGAACTGGTACTTAGTTTTAATGATACTTGAGCTTGACTTAAATGTATTAAACGTATAATTAAATGTATTAAACGTATAATTAAGTGATATCAAAATATAACTAATGTCATGCAAATATATTAATATTTGCTTGATTCCAGTGTTGAATTTAGCACAATTGCAAAACGTTAAGGGATTTTAAGATTCTGAAGAATTATGCTAAAAACTCAATAACTTAGATTATTATTTATAGTTTTGCTGAATAGTTTCATGTCCGCTTACCTTAGAAACGTAAAATGCGACGGCAGTGTGCAGATGGGGAGCATGTTAGCTTAGCTTGGTAGCTTCAGCTAGCTCTGGAGCTTGCAGCTCGGTGGCAGAGGTGGAAAAGTTATTGTTGGCAATCAATAATGATAAACCACCAGGTATTGATAACTACGGAGCCCCCTAGGGGACATGGAGAAGAAAAAAAGCAAAACCTTTGCGAGATCTCGCAATACTTTTGCGAGATATCGCAAAACCCCTTTGCGAGATCTCGCAATACTTTTGCGAGATCTCGCAAAACCCCGTTGCAGTTTGTAAACGGTCCCTAAGCACTCCTCTCCCTCCTCAAGCTGCAGATTGTGACCAATTCTTGATGTTTAGCTCGGATGACGGCACGTATCGAACTGTTCTGATAAAAACGACTCTGTAGCTCGTTGTCTACCTTGCTATGATTGTAAAGTCATGTTGTTTGTATTTTTACAACGTTATGTTCATGAGTTATTGATCCGCGAAATTCGAATCTGTCAATAACTCAGCTCAGAGGGACGTGCATGTCCCCTCGCTCGCTCTGAGTGTTCTCTTGAGGTGTCTTCACTTATGTGAAACCCTTTATATATACAGTCTATGTGTGAAACCCGTGCCTATTGCCAAGCACTGATGTTATATATTTATATTTAAGGCCAAGCTCAAAGTAAAATCGATGAACCGCTCCATTGTTGTGGTTTCTGTGTTGCCGTAGCAGCCAAACTGACCAGGAAGTACATTGAGCTAAATGAAAAGTATTGCGAGATCTCGCAAAAGTATTGCGAGATCTCGCAAAGGGGTTTTGCGAGATCTTGCAAAGGTTTTGCGATATCTCGCAAAAGCTTTGCGATATCTCGCAAAACATTTTTTTTTTTTTTTTTTAATAATTTTTTCTTCTTCTCCATGTCCCCTAGGGGGCTCCGTAGATAACTTAGACGGTCAGCTATTAAAGAATGCAGCCAAGTTCATTGCTGCACCCATCTGTCATATTTTTAACATGAGTCTGGAAGGTACATGCCCGCAAATCTGGAAAGTAGCTAAAGTTATTCCACTCCCTAAAAATGCAAAGAATGCCTTCACTGGCTCTAACAGCAGACCAATAAGCCTGTCACCTGTTCTAAACAAACTACTAGAAAAAATTGTATTTAATCAAATACAATGCTATTTTTCTGTTAACAGTCTGATGAGTGAGTATCAACATGCGTATAGAGAGGGTCACTCAACAGCCACAGCACTAACACAAATGACAGATCAATGGATGAAAGAGATTGATGTGAAGAAAATGGTGGGAGCAGTACTATTAGATTATAGCGCTGCCTTTGATTTGATAGACCATAGAATTTTACTTGACAAATTGGAGTGCTATGGTTTTGCCCCAAAGGCGATATCATGGCTAGAAAGCTATCTATATAACAGCACTCAAAGTGTATACTTTAATGGCAGTATCTCTAGTGCTAGATGTGTTGCAAGTGGAATTCCACAAGGAAGTTCACTAGGTCCTTTACTCTTCTCAATCTTTACAAATGATTTTCCATTGGCTCTTGAAAAAGCACAAGTCTCTATGTACTCGGATGACACGACAATATATACACAGGCTCCCACAATCGGTGAGATAACTCATATTTTGAACAAAGAACTGAAAACAGTAATGGAATGGGTGACCAGCAACAAATTAGTGCTCAACATTCAAAAAACAAAAAGTATTGTATTTGGCACAAATTACGTACTAAGGTCTAAACCGCAGTTGAATCTGATGCTGAATAATGTAGAGGTTGAGCAGGTGGAGGAAACAAAGCTCCTGGGACTCATCCTAGTGAACAATTTATCATGGACGAAACACATAGATTCAGTGGTGGCAAAGATGGGGAGGAATATATCTGTCATCAAGAGGTGCTCAGTGTTTTTACCACCGCAACTGACAAAACAAGTCATTGAGACTCTAGTCCTTTCACAACTGGACTACTGCTCAATGATCTGGTCAGGGGCAAACAAGAGGGACCTGGGAAAGCTGCAACTGGTTCAAAACAGAGCAGCTCGGCTTGCCCTTAGGTGTACACCAAGACATAATGTAAACAAAATGCATGTCAAGCTCTCCTGGACATTAGTCACGGAGAGGCTGATGGTATCACTCCTTGTCTTTTTGCGAAACATAAATGAGCTGAAACATCCAACCTGTCTATATAAGCAACTTACACCTAGCTCTAAAATCCATACATATAAAACGAGACATGCCACAAGAGGTTGCTACCAAATCCCTAAAGCCAAAACAGAGTCTATGAAGAGCACAATGCTGTATAGAGCCATGGCTGCATGGAACACACTGCCAGACCAGATTTCTAAAGAAACAACTAAAGCAAGCTTCAAAAGACGATTGAAGACGCATCTAGAAGCCCAAAGATTGTAAATTAAATTACACAAGCAGCAGACAGGTTATGGTAAACATACAGCAGCACACCGATTCATATAGGTTTTTTAAACACATGCAGGAATATGGCACTTTTCGCTAACACAGACACACACACAGCATTTCACAGTTATGATTAGGATTGTATTTGTTTAGTTTGTTTTTACTCTAAAAGAAGCGAAGGGAGACATTTGTAAAATTACTATTATTATTATTTAATTTTTCTTTCCAAGGAAATGGGGAATCAGAAAATAAGCTGTATGTGATGGTTGATATGAAAGTCACTGTTTGAAGGAAAAATTTACGCCGTACACGATTTGTATCATTGTCTTGTAATGTACTGTTGAATGTCATGTTTTATGTTATTTGTGGACCCCAGGAAGATTAGCTGTTGTTATGCATCAGCTAATGGGGATCCTAATAAACTCATAAACTCTTTGAATCTGTGTTTGAACCTGTCTCCCATCTCCCCCCTTACACCCCCTGAGTCTCACCTCTTCCTGTCACCTCTTCCTATCACACCCACCCCCCTTCCTCTGGCTGTGATGTCAGAAGGTAGTGGGGGTGGAGTTAGTTTTTAAAAATAAATACGCTCTAGATAAAAAAGCCATTAATTTTCACTCACTAAGACACCTAAAAAACGTTATTGTCCTCTCTAAAATTGATTTAGGGTTTTTTAAATGATTTGTGCTTGCTAAGGATGTTTCTTTTTAAGTTTTGTGAGACTGTTAACTAATGTATCAGTAGTTTACTAACTACAAGGAAGTCTCTTTTTATGAAGAGGGTATTCATATTAATTTTAAAAGATCTTATTTAGGTTTTTAATATGACTGGTGATGACTAAGGATGTTCTCTTTAGTTGTAGGGCTTATGAACTAGGGGGTAATTACTTTATTAACTATAAGGAAGTCTATTTGAAGAGTGTAATAATCATTTAAAATATCCTAATGCCCCCTTGATCTTGTATTTTTTTAGTGTTGAATTACTTCACACAACTATAAGGAACCCCACTATGAGGTTGTTGTTAGGGAAATAATTTGCTTAGGTATTCATTCTTTGACACAGTTCATAATTTTCTCCTCTCACTGTCTCCTTTCCCATGGCATAGGTCTACGGCCTTGGGTATAGCTGCTATCTCTCTTAAGGAGGGGCAGCTTGGGCGCATTGTTGTTGCCAGTCTATGACAGAGCACAAGCCGCCATGAGGTAGTTTACTGTTCAGGGACAAGGTTCCCTGGTGCGCATTCTTTTCTATGGACGAGAGCTCTAGTTAGATTCAGGGTCCATATTGCTTTAGTCTCACTGATGAAGAATGTTGATTATTACACAACTAGATAAAACATCGAGCTGCAGAAAGAGTTCTTCAGAATTGGTTTGGCAACCGCTGTGTCAACTCGTGACACACCACCTGTCTTGTCAACTCTCCGGCCGAAACTCCAAATAAACCATCAGTGTTTGCCATCAAAGCTCCAGCTCTCCTCGTGTCTCCTTCATGAGTCAGTGACTCCCACTGCATTGCTACACAGAAGTTTCCTCCACAAATTGGCGTTGTCGGCAGGATACCAACACATCTTCAGAACTGGTAAGTGTAAATCCACATTTGGAGATTGCCTTACCAGAATCTGTGATTGACGGTATGTGAAGCTGAGCGGCTGTATTTCGTTTTTGGTTAAAGAACATTTGGGGATAAAAAAAACCCCCAGGGGATCAGTGTCTGGGGACTTTGTCCTGGCTGATTTCCTCTGTGTATGCTGCTCGGGACGTATGTGCCATACAAGCATGCACAGCTCATGTTTAGAGAAACCTTAAAGAAAGGCATCAGTATAGTGGAACTTCTGTAGGAAAGCAATGTAAAGATTTGTATTGAACGAATCGCCGAATTCTGGGGGTTTCAGCGGCCAACACAGCAGTTAAAAATAAGCAGCCGGAGATATTACTCGTATCGCCTCTGTAAACACGGCTCCAGCTGCAGCCACGGGTGTGTGTGTAAATACCTCCCCGTGTTTGTGGGGCTGGAGCTGTGCAGCTGAGAGGGAGAAAGTCACAGCTTTTTGTCTATAGCTTTAACTCACACCACCACCGTCTCTATTAAAAACGAGATGGTCTAAAAGCACTCGTTGTTTGTGACCGTCTTGTGCATTCCATACAAGGCCGGGGCAGCGCGAGGTGCGTGCATCGCCCGATGCGACACAGTTCCCATTTTAGCTGGACGAACTGGTGCCGGTCCGGGGTGCATACATAAAATTATAGGCTAATTGATCACGGGTGGGCAGTGGCAAGCAAGTGTAGAACAAAACTGTGTTTCATCGTTGTGATGAACTCGATGGCGGGTGTATAGGCTGGTCGTGTAGGACAGTTAACTGGGCTGTTGTTGGAGAGAAAGGGTAGAGGGAAAAAAGTCTATGCGCTCCTGGTCGGGGGTTCATAGCGCCACTGATGGAGTAGTGGTGTCGCAAGAGGATAAGATAGTTATCGCTTTTGGACGGCTTTCAGTCACGATCTTAGCACTTGTATACAAGGGTGGACGCGCGAGTCAAGGCGCCCCACTAGATAATTCCCTACCCCCTCTGAAACCTCTTAATTCGGACTAAATTGAGCTGGATGAACTTTGCTGTCACGCTGGTGTTTATTACGAGTTCATGTTTGTTTGTCTAATTGTTTGTATGGGGGGTCTATATTGGTTTGTCTACCCGCCGTCTTGTGTATGTTTTGTAACAACTAATAATGAATTAGTCCATAGCCAGGGTAAAATGAACTAAACTTTAGTTAACTCACCAAAAGTAAATAACTTGAGAAAAATAAATAATGTAAAGATGTAAAGCAAAATTGTGGTAGTATAAATGTGCTGCAAAATGAAAATAAATAGCAAAAGAGTGTTTTTATGTCTTGCCTCTGAGTGTGCAGGGGAAAATGTAAACAAGAAGAACACTGTTCAGTGTGTGCGCTGTAGGTGTAAGAAGAAAAGAAGATGATATTGCTTTAAGAATACATTTTAAATTGTATTGCTGGTATGTTAAGATATCTTTCAACCTTGTATAAACCCTATGCCCCGTCCTGCACCCCAAGACCCTCAGAGGCATCACTGCTGGTCATAAGACCTACCTGAGGAGGTCAGGATGGCAACATCTGTCTCCTCAATTAGGTCAATGTTGTATTATTTGTTTCATTTATTCTTAAATCTATGTATTGTTTGGTAATAATGGAAAAAACGTAATGTATTGAACACATTCCGAAACAAAGCTGATAAGACAGAACTAGACTCAGATATAATACAAATTATTGTTGAAACCTTTTGCGCTGTTGCTGCAAAATGGAAACTTTGTTGATTATCTATTCCAACTGGCCACTGGATTCAGATAATTAATATAAGTTGAAGTTCAATTTGAAAAAAAACAAAAAACAAAACAGTTCAAGTTGAGAAAAAAAAAACAGTTTTAAATATAGTTTAACATTCTTTATTAAACTGCTTCAGATTATTTCTCGTATCAATCAATTGGTCTCCATAGACATTACTACAATTCTAATAGTTGTTAAACTACTGACAAGTTTTCTGAAACCGAGCTTATGAACAAAAGAGTAAAGGTCGCTGGTTAAGCCAGGATCAATATATTTGTTGAGGTTTTTATTGTCTGCATAATAAATGTGTTAAAGTAATTGAGCAATTCTTTAAAAAGTATAATGTTGCAATCTCTTTAAAATAAGTAATTACAGTTTAAAAAATAGATGTTGTTCTCCAATGGCCTCTCATTCACAGGCCCACACAATAAATCAACAAATCCTAACAGACAGAGATCAGTATCACTTTGTGTTGCAAGCCAAATCCGTGTAAAGGTTCTACTTGAGCCCAATTTCAAAATACCAAAAAGAAAGTATTAAAGCCAGCTCAAGTTGAATGTCAAATGTCTTTAATTAATGTACAAGTGTTTTGATTTATTAAAAAAAATTCCAGTCTAGCTTCCTTCAAGTTCAGTCTGAGCAACAAATTGTTTCTCATAACATTCTCACTGCTGTCCCAAATGTTTTAACCTTGGGCAGACAAACTGAACACACACACACTTTGGATGAGTATTCGCCTTATCCACATTGTAAATGGTTGCCTTCTTTAGAGTTATTAGTAATTCACGATGAATTATTAAATTAAATGTGGTGCACAAGATAAAATAACTTTGACTTGATAATTTTAGTTCACATCATTAGACCTGTCCTCTAATCTCTACTAGAATAACATACATGTGCATGTTTGGGTGTTTTAACACTCCTGTAATGTACCTAATCTTGTTATCCTTTTCATTACAGAGCTGGGAAATGGTGTATTGATTAGATTCTGATCCGTGCACGTCCAATTTTGACTGACTTTAGTTCTAATGTTAATGTTAATTTGACTTCAACCCATAAATAATTATTTAAACTAACTCTAAATTTCACATGATGATGGATTAGTGTTCCACATTTTTTTCCACTAATTTGTTTTACAATTAGGCCAAAGGTAAAGAGAGACATTGATGACCTTGTGTCCCTTTTGTTAGTACGTGGTTCCATTTTCTCTATGGCCTTGGACGGCTTCACTAAAAGTCACCCAGTTCTGCCCTGCTAAAGTCCGGCTGAGTGCAGTCGGAGAGATGCTATGGCTGCTCTACATGACATTAATGGTTTGGTCCGAGAATGGACACCATTTCCTGCTCCCAGAGAGAATGACGCTCCTCAAACTGAACATTACAGCCGTTGATACTGTCTCACGTGGGTCTGCTCCCCCCCACCGAGCCTTGAACTGAAAGCATGACCTCTGCTTTGAACACTTGGAAGCCTCCCTGTCACACCAGCACCAACCCTTGGGTCAGTCAGATGAGACGGCTTCACTTAGGGCATTTGGTTCAGATACATGACTCTCGTTACCACAGAGTGGGTTGTTTGTTTTTTTAAGGCTATTCATACTGCTATGCAGAGGATGCCTGTAAGTTGGCAAGCTGTTAAAAGCCCCTACTTTTGTTAAAATAGGCCTAATGTCAGGGGCCTCTTAATGTCTAGTTCTACATGTATTCACATTATATGGACAATGTTTCCACCTGGTAAAACTAAAGGCTGCACGGTACTCTGGCTACAATACAACCATTCTGTTCTGCTCTAACGATTCAATTTATAGATTCTACATCAAAACAATTAGCTTTTATTGTTTCCAATGATAACGTCACCTTAAGTGGAGGAATGCAAACCTGTTTTCAAATGTAAGGTTTTGATTTTGTTTGACATTTCTCAGTAATGACACCCTCAGACACCCACTATCATTCATGCTATGAATGAATGAATGAAAACGTACAGACTCAGGGTCCAGGTAAAAGACAAGACATTACATAGATAAAATACAACGCATTACATATAATAAATTACATACACAGCATAAAAAGAATTCATAGTTTAAGAATAATTTAAATCAGTGTCCTACAAAGAGACAACTATACCAATGTCTCCACAGCTGTGATTGGTAGCGTGAAGTATTACACCATGTTCGATAAGGCCAAGAGGATTTCATTATCAGAGTCATTTAGCCGGCAAATACATTTATACATGAGATTTCTTAAAACAGCTTGCAGAGTATTGACTCCTGCAGCCACAAACATTTCACTTGCACTAGACCATCGAGGCCTCTTCAGCAATATTCTCATGGCATCATTATAAGCTACTTGAAGTTTCTGTAAACTTGCTTTTCTGTAGTTTGACCACAGATGTGCAGTGTAGAGTGGTGTACAATATGCTCTGAACAGAGACATCTCCACTCCATCTGTACATGCACTAAACTTACATAGGAGAATGTTTGCTTGTGCATACATCATGCGGCATTGCCTATACATATCTTCATCATCTGTCATTTGTTCTGTAATAAAGTGTCCAAGATATTTTAACTTATTACAGACACTAAGATTAATATCAGACTATTTAAAATCAGGAAATGTAAGACATTTATCCTCTTTGGTTCTAAAGATCATGACAGCACTCTTACTGGCATTGTATTTGATGTCATGTTCCACACCATACACAGAACAAACAGCAAGAAGCTGCTGAAGACCAGCGCTAGATGGACTCAGCACAACAAGATCATCTGCATATATAATATAGTTCACTAGAGTACTATCAATCATGCATCCAGTATTACAGGCTCTCAGTCGCTTGGACAGATCATCAATATAAAGGTTAAAAAGAACTGGGGACATAATTCCACCCTGTCTAACACCATTGCTAACCCCAAATGGGGCTGAAACCCTATTGCCCCATTTGACTTGCATAGTCTGGTGGCCATACCAGTAGACCAGAATTCTCACAATGTATTTGGCCACCCCTCTTTGACTCAGTTTAACAAATAACTTCCTATGATTAACACGATCAAAGGCTTTAGAAGCATCAATGAAACACATAAGAACTGATGAGTTATTACCTCTATATTTGTTGACATTTTCCTTTAAGGCGTATATAGACAAGTCAGTGCCATGTTTAGCCTTAAAGCCAAACTGGTTATCTGTTGTGTTAATAAAGTCATCTAATCTGTCCAGCAGAATTCTTTCTAGGACTTTTGACAATATGCTGGCTAACGCTATGGGCCTATAGTTATCTAGGCTTCCCACTTTACCGGCTTTGTCCTTAATAACTGGCACTAACAGAACAGACAACATTGAGTCTGCCATCAGTTGTAATGGGGTAATATTAGAATCTGCTGTTTGATTTGGGTTTTTTTTAAATGATTTGTGCTTGCTAAGGATGTTTCTTTTTAAGTTTTGTGAGACTGTTAACTAATGTATCAGTAGTTTACTAACTACATGGAAGTCTCTTTTTATGAAGAGGGTATTCATATTAATTAAAAAAGATCTTATTTAGGTTTTTAATGTGATTGGTGATAACTAAGGATGTTCTCTTTAGTTGTAGGGCTTGTGAACTAATGGGTAATTACTTTATTAACTATAAGGAAGTCTCTTTGAAGAGGGTAATAATATTTTTAAATATCCTAATGCCCCTTGATCTTGTCTTTTTTATTGTTTAAGTGTTAACCTGTAGGTGCAATATGTCCCCATGTAGTAGCCCCTTTGTTGTCTAATCTAATTAACCTTTGTTGTCTGTCCTTTGATGTGTGGGTTGATGTGTTATAACATGCCGGTGTGAAAACGCATCGGTATGTTAGAAGCCTCTGATGTTAATCTAGGTGTTGATTAAGGCAGTCTCTTTGTAGTTGTGTGAGGTTGTATTGGGGTAATATTAGAATTTGCTGTATGCAAATCTGATTTTTTCTCTTTTCTTGTGTTACTAAGATACTTTTAGACACACTTTGATGTATGCAACACTTAACAACTGGTAGAATATGAAGTACTTTGTAAGGAAATCGGTTTTCTTCTAATGGCCTAGGCAGATTTTGGCTTTTTTCTCTTGCCAAGATACTTTCTAGAAAATGAAGTACATGGTCTGATTAGATTTGTTCTTAAAGACTGTTTCTCTAAAAGGTAAGGTTGTGATTTTAACACTTTTTTACTGACACTCGCCAGACTTGTGTGTAATTCTCTCACAAAGGAACTGTAAGATACACTTTTTATGTATGCTTAAACATTTTTGAAAATACCAATGTGAGGGGTGAGGTGTGATCACACGTAGGTGTGAAATGCCCCCCTGTAGTAGCGCTTTTGTTGTCTAATCTAATTAGCCTCTGATGTCTGTCCTTTGCATAGCTTTGGGAAAGCTTGACATATCTTTTGTGTATGTCTCAGTTCAGGAAACTCTGAACCAAATACAAATTTGGAATATTAGAGAGGATTAACTCTTTTGGTGGAACCCCATATGATTCATTCCCTGTGGAAAGCGAATATGTATTTAAAACTGTATGTGTTTTGTATTTAGCTTTTTATTTTTTATTCCAGTTTACAAACTTCATCCATTCTGTTTACACGGGGATCACTACTCATTCTGTTTTCAATCGTCCTCATCACCACACTTATTAAAAGGGTATTGACTACATTCTGATCATTATATACAGAGCGTTTTGCATAGTAGTGTTGCATACATCAAAGTATGTCTAAAAGTATCTTAGTAACACAAGAAAAGAGAAAAAATCTGATTTGTTCTGATCAACCACACTAGATCTGCATACTTTGTCTGAATACAGCAGAAAAACGTTATTTTTTTTTTAAAACTTCTCTTTTTTGCATGCAGCAAATTCTAATATTACCCCAATACAACCTCACATAACTTCATATTGGGCTTCCTTATAGTTGTGTGAAGTAATTAAACAATAAAAAAAAGACAAGATCAAGGGGGCATTAGGATATTTTAAATTATTATTACCCTCTTCAAATAGACTTTCTTATAGTTAAAGTAATTACCCCCTAGTTCATAAGCCCTACAACTAAAGAGAACATCCTTAGTTATCACCGTCATATTAAAAACCTAAATAAGATCTTTTAAAATTAATATGAATACCCTCTTCATAAAAAGAGACTTCCTACCGACTGCTACATTAGTTAACAGTCTCACAAAACTTAAAAAGTAACATCCTTAGCAAGCACAAATCATTTACAAAAGATATTCATTGCTATCGGGATGTTAAGAGCATTCCATGGAATATAACAAAAAGTGTATCTCGAGCCAGTTTCTCAAACTTACCTACCCCACCTTTAAATAATATTATAGTAAAA
>CALSBZ010028059.1:1791-15710 GCA_943591055.1 Gobionotothen gibberifrons
GATTTTGACATGTGACATCTCTTTCTGACCGTCAGAGCCAATAGAATCGAGGGGAAGTCCCACATAGTCCTTATTTGGTCATGTCTGTTTGTTAGGGTGCCGCGTCAGTCAATACATGGGAAATAGCAGCAGCAGGTGGCTACCATTAGCAGCTAACTTTTGGTCTCCAGTTTTGCCATCAATATGGAATTATGGACTATAAATGAAAAAAATGAGATTGCCCATACTTTCTCAACCTATGGATTAACCCAGTGGTTCTCAACCTGTGGTAGTGGTACGCGAGCTCCCGCTAGGTGGTACGCGGAGGAATCTGAAATATTAAAAAAAAACATACATTGTGCACATTTGGGACAGTAAGAAAGGTGCACTACTTATTACTGCAATAGCAGCTGGTGGTAAGGACCTCAGACAACTGACAAATGCGTCACTTCCGGGCAAAAATAACGGCTCGCCCACTTTTTGGGGAAAACAACGCTGTCAGTTGAACGGCGGTCAATACAAATTCTGAAGTTTTTGCCAATCCGATCAGAAATGTGCCAAAGATTTTTGGATCTTCGAAGAGCCGATTTCAATGGCCAGACAGGCAAACAATTGCATTAAGCCAGGCCTATTCAAATGGGGCCCGCGGGCCAGATGCGGCCCAGAACCAACTCCCCAGCCTCCAGTGGCCAAATTCCTACACTAGTACAGACCATGAACGCAACACTCCGCGTTGCATAGAAACCACCAAACCACAACGCAGCACATTTTTTGAAAGTGCATCTAGTGGTGCTAGTAACGGTGGTCCTATGATAGCAACTCTAAAACATGTCTCTCTCAACTCTGAAGCGTAAACAAAGACAAAACGGTCATTGATGTTGTGGAGCAGATGCGCGCATTCCAAGTCAATCTGGACCTTTTCGCGACCGACTTGAGCACGGGTCGGATACTGCATTTTCCGACGCTCCACAAACACATCACATCCCCAGCACAAATCACGGATGTGATAACAGATTTCATTGCGAGGTTGAAAGAGAACTTTGCCGGTCGATTGGATGGACTTGCTCTGCCCACAGAGGTGATGGGCTTTGCCAGAGACCCCTTCACTGTTGCAATAGAAGGGGACGTTTCAACCAGAGCAAAGGAAGTGGTCCCCTGCATCGACGAGGGGACATTTACACTGGAACGTATTGACATGCATTCATCCGTAACCATGGCACAAGAGCAGCGCACTAACGGGTCAGCGAAGTTTTGGAGTGATGTCAAAAAACAGCAGTTCCCTAACGTTCGGAAAGTAGCGATCTGTGTGCTCAGTATGTTTGGATCAACATACAAATGTGAATCAAGCTTTTCACACATGAACTCAATAAAAAGTAGCACTCACTGCTCCCTGACTGACAGCACTCTTCACCAATGTCTTAGGATTGCATTGACATCCTATGGGTCAAAAATCACTGCTCTTGTTCAAAACTAAAAATGTCACTTCTCCCATTGAGAAAGTCAGCGATGATGACAAATCACAAATGAGGTGATAGTAAGCACCTAGTTTACTATAGTAGACGTGTAATGTAGTATTCATTCATATGTTAGTTACCCTTATCCCTTGTTATGGGTTTGTGCACTGAAGGGTTTGACAGTTCTTTCTGTATTCATTTAAATGAACTTTGTAATGTGTCTGGGTCAAATGTGACCAAAACGTATGATTTTTTTTATTAGCCTACTTGAAAAGTGAACAAATAGTATTGCTATAGTACTACCTCTTTTTTGATACATTGGAGCTCTTTAACTGTTTGTTAATGCACTTTTTGATTTGTTCTCGATATATGGTTAAATATAGCAGTAGGCTATCGATTTTCATGGATGAAAGTAACATCTACGTGACTTTACGGCCCCGCCCACTTTTGGGGGAAACAACGCTGTCATTTGAATGGCGATCGAGCCTGAAGCCACAGAGCTCTTCTTTTACTGTCCTTTCTTCTTAGAGGAAGTACAGAAACACTGAACTCTTGATTATTTGTAATGTTTGAGGTGCAATAAACGACACAGCAGCTTTTTGGCATGATACAACTATTATTTTCTGCCTCGCTCTCGCTCATGAGAGCAACAGCTGGAGAAATGACAGCCTCGCCTACTGATTTTAATGTAACCATATATCAAGACAGATTGTCGATTTCCAATGATCAAATGTAATTGTTTGCCTGACTGGCCATCATAATCGAGCTCTTTGAAGATCCAAAAATCACGGTTTTCAAAAAAATGTTATGGTATTGGCAAAAACTTCAGAATTTGTATTGACCGCCATTCAATCATACTATCAAAAATACTACAATGAATGAAAATAAGCTTGAGATAATTGAAACTGTGGTTTGAATAAGTTCTAATAGGCTATTGTTGTTTTTAGATTTAGAAATTGTATTTGTGGCATTGCTATGACAACCATACTACCCGCGAACGATTAGAACGTTGCAAGCAAGCTATGAAAGAAAGAAGAAAGCTGAATTATGCTAAAAACGTGGCTAAAAACGGGAGGTATACAGAAGAGAGGTACAGAGGAGAACATTACCAGCGAAAGGGAACAAGTGAATGAGGAGGAGGACAGTCAAGCGAGCGCAAGCGCAGGCTCCGCCAGCAACGCAACAGTGATATGCGCAGCCACAACGCCGCCCAGTGCTAACGCTGCTAACGTAGCTGCGAGTGACTCCATCAGCAGCAGCGCAAGTGAGTCCATAAAAAAGAGACACAAACCAGTTCGGAAATACAACCAGGGTTACATTAAATTTGGATTCAGCTGCAGTGGGACAGATAATGAGCCCAGACCACAGTGCGTGATTTGTGGTGAAGTGTTAAGTAATAATTCTATGAAACCATCGCACCTCCAACGGCACCTTACAACTAAACACGCCCACCTGCAAGACAAGCCAGCGGAATTCTTTACAAGAAAATGTGATCTACTGAATAAGTGCAAGTCAACGATCCAATCCAGCTGTACACCCATAGCCAAGGCCCAGGAAGCCTCGTATCGTGCCAGCCTCCGCATTGCAAAAGCCGGTAAGCCACACACAATTGGCGAAAAACGTTGTCTCCCACTCGCAAAAGAAATGACAGAAATCATGTGTGGCGAGAAGGCTGCCAAACAGTTAAATTTGGTGTCACTTTCAAATGACACTGTGTCACGGAGAATAGTGGAGATGGCAGAGGATGTTGCAGATTTGGCCAATTTGATGGTTTATGTCAGATATGAACATGATGGTGCAGCTCAGGAAGACTTTCTGTTCTGTCAACCACTGGAGACCAGAACAACAGCTGAGCACATATTCCAGCTCCTAGACACGTTTGTGCAAGAAAATAGACTTGAATGGAAAAAGTGTGTTGGAGTCTGCACAGACGGCGCGAGGGCTATGACTGGCCGCCACAGCGGAGTAGCAGCTCGGATCAAAGAGGTCGCACCGGAGATGCGATGGACACACTGCAGCATCCACCGGGAGGCGCTAGCGGTGAAGAAGATGCCCGATGACTTGAAGTCTGTGCTGGACTCTGCTGTGAAGAGTGTGAACTTCATAAAGGCCCGACCTATGCAGTCTCGCCTATTCCAAGTGCTCTGTGATGAGATGGGCAGCGAGCATGTCCAACTTCTGCTCCATACAGAAGTAAGATGGCTATCAACAGGGAAAGTGCTTTCAAGGCTTTTTGAATTGCACAGAGAAGTCCAAGTCTTCTTACAGGACAAAAACTTCCCCTTATCAGATGTGTTTGATGATACAGTGTGGCTCAGTCAATTGGCATACTTGTCAGACATTTTCTCCCGTTTAAACGACCTGAATTTGGGACTACAGGGACTCTCCATCAATGTGTTTGACGTGCAGGACAAAATCAACACAATGCTTTTTCAAAATGAAAAACAAAAAATATTACTCGGGGAATATAAAGAGAGCTGCATTGTTGCAGGACAGTTTGTCTCTGCCTGCCACAGTTTGAGTGAATCAAACTGAGCTGATACACCAATTCTTAGCAGTTTGTTTATAACTGTGTATGTGTTTATTTGTGTGTATTTGTGTATATGTTGCAACTATACAGAGCTTTGGCAATATATGTCACTATGGTCATGCTAATAAAGCTATTGCATTTAATTGAGTGTGTGTGTGTGTATGTATGATTGAAGTACTGTACAGTTGTCATTTGTTGTGTGAGAATAAGTTATTAATTTGTTCTTTATGTTCTTACTTGTGGTGTGTGTGTGTGAGTGAGTGATGAGTGAGAGAGAGAGGGACTGCCCTTTGTACAAGTAGCTGTTGCTGACAATAAATAATGTTATTATGAATACATTTGCCTCAGAGTCTTGCATGAACTGTCCATAGACTGTATTTTAACATTGGTCATCTGGTGGTTCTTGGAGAGCCAACTATTTTCTCAGGTGGTACTTGGTGTAAAAAGGTTGAGAACCACTGGAGTAACCGATGCAGCAGCGTTTTTTCTCGTTTGAATGCCATTGAACACTCTAATGATCAGATTGACAGCTACGGTGAGACGATGTCCCGTAAAAGCTCCGTAAAGGTACGTGTTGTGATGTCTGTGTTTGCTTCCCCTGTTGTGAGTTTGTATCTTTCAGTGTTGAGGGTGGCACCGTTAGATTCTGCGTCTTTACGATCATAAACGATGTGCTGGATGTGCAGAGCTAGGATAAGTAATAAGGGAGCTTGGAGTGATTTTAGGTGCGGTAATAGGTTAGGATGTTTCGCTCGGGGCTAATTCAGAGGGTCAGTGTTAGCATTGTGTTTTTTTTTTGGGGGGGGAAATGGAAAATAATAATAATTTTCCCCGTTATATGGATATAAAATATTCATAGTTTATTAAATATTAAGGTTCCTTGAGACACAGTGTCGTGAAAAAAGCCCAGAGGTGGGCTTAACAGGTTAAACATAAGATCTTTAGCATCTAAAGCTATATTGGTAAATGATTTAATATCAGATTATAATATTGATATATGCTGTCTCACTGAAACTTGGTTGAGACATGAAGAATATGTCAGCATAAATGAGGCCACTCCACCCAGCCATATCAATACTCATATTGCCCGAGGCTTAGGCCGAGGAGGTGGAGTTGCAGCCATCTTTGACTCAAGTTTACTTATCAATACTAAACCAAAATTAAATTATACCTCCTTTGAAAGCCTCGTCTTACGCATCCGACCTGGAAAACTTTGCAGCCAATCTTATTTGTTACAGTGTACCGTGCACCAGGTCCTTATTCAGAATTCTTATCAGAATTCTCTGAGTTCTTATCAACTTTGGTACTTAAAACAGATAAAGTAATTATCGTAGGTGACTTTAATATTCATGTTGACGATGATAAAAATAGCCTTACTGTTGCATTTAACTCTATATTAGATTCTATTGGTTTTCGTCAGAGTGTAAATAAACCAACCCACTGCTATAATCACACTCTGGACCTTGTTCTGACTTAAGGTATTGAAATTGAGCAACTATTAGTCGAACCGCATAACCCTGCTTTATCCGATCATTCCTCAGTAACTTTTGTAGTACTGTTACTAGACTACAAAGCATTAGTCAAAAGCTCCTGCAGCAGAAACCTATCTGTTAATGCTATAGCCAAATTTAAGGAAGAGATTCCACCAATACTTAACTCGATAGCATGTCTGCATGTAAGGGAGGAAACTTATACAAAATATACACCACCCCAAATTGATCATGTTGTTGATAGTGCTATAGATGCGCTGCGAATAAAATTAGACTCTGTTGCTCCTTTGACAAAGAAGAAAATAAAACAACATAGACTAGCTCCATGGCATAATGCCGAAATCCCGCAAAATAAAGCAAAAGTCGAGACAACTTGAAAGGATATGGCGTTCCACTAAACTTGAAGAATCTCGTTTAATTTGGCATATTACTCTCAATGAATATAAGAAAGCACTGCGTAAAGCGAGAGCAGCGTACTACTCTTCATTAATAGATGAGAATAAGAATAATGTAAGATTTCTTTTCAGCACTGTAGCCAGGCTGACAGAGAGCCACAGCTCTATATAGCACTCAGTAGCAATGATTTTATGTGCTTTTTTAATGATACAATTGTTACTCTTAGAAACAAAATCAATGACCTCTTGCCTTTGACCAGTATAGTGTTATCAACAGCTCCCGGAAACGTAAGTTCTAATATTACACTAGATAGTAAACTAGACTGCTTTTCAGCCATAAACCTCGAACAATTAAATTCAATGATTCTTTCTTCTAAACCATCAACGTGTATCTTAGACCCAATTCCAACTAAGCTGTTGAAGGAAGTTTTTCCATTAATTAGCACTTCTTTATTAAATATTATGAATATGTCTTTATTATCATGTTCCACAATCATTCAAAGTAGCAGTGATAAAACCGCTTCTTAAAAAACACAACCTCGATCCAGAGGTTTTAGCCAACTATAGACCTATTTCTAATCTTCCGTTCCTCTCAAAAATCGCAAAACAGTTGTGTGATTACTTATAAAACAATGATTTATTTGAAGATTTTCAGTCTGGCTTTAGAACACATCATAGCACAGAGACAGCTCTGGTTAAAGTCACAAATGACCAGTGTTGGGTGTAACGCGTTACAAAAGTAACGGAGTTACAGTAATATATTACTTTTTGCTGTAACGAAGTAATGTAACGCATTACTAATGAAATGTGGGTAATATATTACCCGTTACAAAGCTCAGTAACGAAGTTACAACACATTTTAACCCGAAATTAAATGGTGTTTTGTTTTTTAAGAATGTACTAACATAGCGAGACATTCCGACACCAGACATTGTCCGGGTAGATTAGTAAACCTGTGTTTACCCTTCAAGCTTCGCGTCGGGATCTTCGGGGCAGTTGAATGTTATGCACCCTCCTCTATTCAAAAAAGAGAACGGAGCGAAAAATACAACAAATTGTGTCAGGTGCGCGTGACCTGCTCCGCTGCGCGTGCATCATTTCCAAAGTGCTTCCACAGCAGTGACACACACACATCTGTGGATAATCATTTATACGAAAATGGTTAAAGCAACCATCACTAAACGCCAGCAACACTGCATCTACTGCAGACAATAGCAACAGGTCGGATGGGGACATCACGTTACCCTCCGTTGTGGACACTAGCTTACTCCCACCTGACTCGCCGCCCTCGCCCCCGGAGCAGCAGTCTTCGTCGCCCGAAACTACGTCGCCCCTCTGCGGCCCGCAGGTGCCAGGATACCACGGCAAAACAGAGCCTGCCCAGGTATATCTAAACAAGTACCCGCCTGTACAGTGGGGTTAGGCGGTCATTTTGCAGCTCGTGATATAAAGATAGACAATGGAATATTCCCTGTCATGTGAGTTAGGCTCTATTTTGTCCTTCTTACAGTTACTGGTGGACAGAGGGCTTGCGCATTCAACAGTAAAGGTGTATGCGGCAGCCATCTCGTCCTGTCATGAGGGATTTGGCGGCAGGTCAGCCTTTAGTCAACCACTGATGTCGCGGTTTTTGCAGGGGGTCAGGAGGCTGCGCCCAGTAGTGCACGCCTCCGCCCCGCAGTGGGACCTGCCCCTAGTGCTCGAGGCTCTGGCCTCGGGGCCGTTTGAGCCTCTGGAGCTCTCCTCTCTGAAAGCATTGTCGTGGAAAACAGCTTTGCTTCTTGCCTTAACGTCAGCCAAAAGGGTGTCCGAGTTAACTGCTCTGTCGGTGCACCCGAGCTGTTTACTGATTCGGGGTGACCGGAGCGGCGCGACACTCAGACTGAACCCCTCCTTTGTGCCCAAGAGCCTAAGGAGTGCGTTCAGGTCAAGGGCTATTCAGCTAGGGGGTTTTAGCCTCCCTCCCCATGAGGGGGACAGGGAAGCTAAATTGCACCTCCTTTGCCCGGTGCGTGCGCTAGCTTGTTATGTGGAGCGCACGGCTGCCCTTAGACGCACCGAACAGCTGTTCATGTGTTTCGGGGGCGGGGTGATCGGGAAAGCTTTGTCCAAGAAACGCCTGGCAGGCTGGCTCTGCGAGTGCATTGCACAGGCCTATGGGCAGGCAGGGAGAGCCTGCCC
This sequence comes from Gobionotothen gibberifrons, assembly GCA_943591055.1. Taxonomy (NCBI): domain Eukaryota; kingdom Metazoa; phylum Chordata; class Actinopteri; order Perciformes; family Nototheniidae; genus Gobionotothen; species Gobionotothen gibberifrons. The sequence continues at coordinate 9,821 of CALSBZ010028059.1, forward strand.
CACAGGGGTTTGTGCGCACTCCACACGGGCTGTGGCTGCGTCGACAGCCTTATTCAGCGGTGTGAGTGTGGAGGATATATGCACAGCGGCGTCTTGGTCGACGCCAGGCCCCTTCATAAGGTTTTATCTCTTGGACATGTCGGGCTCTTTCTCCTCGTCTGTGCTTGCGGGGGCAACACAGGACTGGTAGGGGGGCGGGGGGCTGTGGGTCAGTTGGCATCTGACCCCTTCCCCGGACGTAATGCGCCTTCGCTGTTCTCGGGCCCTCTGGGGGTCCCGGGATGGGCGAGGGGCGCGCTGGGCCCTTACAGGGCTGGAGGGCTACCCCCCTCCTGCCTCCCGGCAGGAGGAGAGCAGCCCTCCACACTTTGGTCCACACACACTCTGCACGGGGTCAGTGTCTGAGTGTGGGGCAGGGGCACTGGCACTCTCCCTACGATCCTTGGGGACTCGGGAGGATGGGTGCACAGTGAGCCCATACAGGGCTGGGGGTTCTCCCCGTCCGCCTAAGGGCTTTGTCCAGCCACTGCGGGGCTAACATCACTGGTCCATATGTCCGTGGTGAAACTTATGTCCCGTATATCGTTATCGATCAGAGTATGAAGGAGTGTGCATTGCATTTGTTAATACAAATAGCAAGCGAACTATCTAACTCTGAAACTTTGAAATAGTCCCATACTACCGACGACATGTTTGTTTACTGTCCTGGCTTCACGGCTGCACACCATTTACGTCACAGCCAGGCATGAGTTAGGGAGCGCTGGATTTGTGAAAAACTCCCCTCTTCCTAAACCACTAATACCACAGTACTGGCAAAACGGGAGGAGCCGAGTGAAAAACAAGCGCCCCTCATCCCAATCCACCCACACCGCAGTATTTCTTTCTTTTTTTTACCCAAAAAATATATTGTATGTTATCGGTGCTATTAATACTGTTATCGGGTTTATCGGTATGACGTCATAATTCCTAATATCTGGCCGATAATTATCGGGCCGATAATTATCGTGCATCCCTACTTGTCTCTATTCTTGTCTTGCTCGATCTCAGTGCTGCATTTGATACTATCGACCATGACATCCTATTGCAAAGACTAGAGCACTTAGTTGGCATACAGGGAACTGCTTTAGGCTGGTTTAGGTCCTATCTATCTGAACGCTCTCAGTTTGTACGTGTCAACGATGAATCTTCAACGCAAACCAAAGTTAGCCATGGAGTGCCACAGGGCTCAGTGCTCGGACCTATTTTGTTCACATTATATATGCTTCCGTTTAATAATATTATATTATAAGGAATCATTCTGTACATTTTCATTGTTATGCGGATGATACTCAACTATATTTATCAATCAAGCCTGATGAAATTAATCATCTAAATAAAATTCAAGACTGCCTTAAGGACTTAAAAACGTGGATGACCTTAAACTTTTTGATGTTAAACACGACCAAAACTGAAGTTATTGTACTCGGCCCGAAGAATCGATGAGACAAATTATCTAAAGATATACTAACTATGGATGGTATTCATTTGGCCTCCAGTGAGACTGTAAGGAATCTTGGTGTTATATTTGATCAGGATTTATCCTTTAATGCCCACATAAAATCAATTTCAAGGACCGCCTACAGTACTTCCATCTACGTAACATTGCAAAAATCAGGCATATCTTGCCTCAAAACGATGCAGAGAAACTAGTCCATGCATTTGTTACTTCTAGGCTGGATTATTGTAACTCCTTATTATCAATGTGTACCAAGAAGTCAGTTAAGTCGCTTCAGCTGATTCAAAATGATGCAGCTCGTGTACTAACTTGTCACAGTCTGCTCCATCATTCACCAGTAGTTTTCCATTCACCTGTCCCACCTGTTAACCACACCCACGTTTTAGCTCACTCTCTTTCTCTTCTGCACCCATTAGCTTCACTGCCAGTATTTAAACCCTCACCAGACACACACCCGTTGCCAGATCGTACTTTGCCTCATGCCAGTCTTTCCCGCATTTATTATCAGATTGCCTACCCGGTTCCGACCCTGCCTGTCCCCGACCTGCCTGCTCTGCCTGATCCCTGACCCTGCCTGTACCTACGCTGACCTGCTCTGCCTGATCCCTGACCCTGCCTGTACCTACGCTGACCGCCTCGCCTGCTCCCTGACCCTCTGCCCGGCCCTGACTCACCTTCTGCCCGCTGTCCTCTGGTTCGTTTGCCGGTACATCATCCGGTATTCCTTCTGCTCTGCTCTGGTATTATTACCAATAAAGAACATTACCAATACTCCGTGGTTTCTCGAGTGCTGCATTTGGGGCCTTCATAAGATTGTGACATAACTAGAGTTAGGAGAAGGGACCACATTACTCCTGTTCTGGCTGCCTTACACTGGCTCCCTATAGAACACAGGATAGAATTTAAAATTCTTCTTCTCGCCTACAAAGCCCTTAATGGGCAGGCGCCATCTTACCTTAAAGAACTCATTATACCCTACTGTCCTACTAGGGCATTGCGTTCCAAGAACGCAGGGTTGTTGGTTGTTCCTAGAGTCTCTAAAAGTACAATGGGAGCCAGAGCCTTTTCTTATCAAGCTCCACATTTGTGGAATCAGCTTCCAGTTTGTGTTCGGGCGGCAGACAGCCTATCCGTTTTTAAGAGTGCGCTTAAGACCTTCCTTTTTGATAAAGCTTATAGTTAGGGCTGATTAGATTCAGCCCCTAGTTTTGCTGATATAGGCTTAGTTTGTCGGGGGACATCTTACTTCTTCCTTCTCTCTGTCTGTACTTGTGTACTCTCATGTTCCGATTAACCCAGTTTCCCCAAATGTCTTTCTTTTTGGTGTCTATATACGCCGGGATCCGGAGTCATGGATGATCCTGTTGCTGCAGTCCTGTATCCTGGATCGCGAGTCGTGCCTGTTGCTGTGGTCCTGGATCATAAGTCCTGGATGGATATCCTCGTGGATTCATCTTCCTATTATACACACATGCATTTCCAAACATTTGGATTACCTATGTTGGAAATGTATTATCTTTTTAATTTACACACGGCATCTATTGCACGTCTGTCCGTCCTGGGAGAGGGATCCCTCCTCTGTTGCTCTCCCTGAGGTTTCTCCCATTTTTCCCTTTAAACTGTGGGTTTTCTCTGGAAGTTTTTCCTTGTACGATGTGAGGGTCTAAGGATAGAGGGTGTCGTATTGTCATACTGATATTCTGTACAAACTGTGAAGACCACTGAGACAAATGTAACATTTGTGATATTGGGCTATATAAATAAACATTGATTGATTGATTGATTGATTGATTTGCCAAACTTTTTTACCGTTACCTTTCGCACCTTCAATTATATTGATGAAAAAGTTTGCTTTGGCCTGTCTTATTTTTTGAGTTACCTTGTTACGAGCATGAGTGAATTTCTGTCTGTCAGTGGATAGTCCGGATTTTAAGCTCTGCTTTAATAGTTGGTCTCTTGATTTAATCAAATTCCTGCACTGTAGATTCAGCAGCCAGGGAAGATGACGTTCCTTCCTGTCCCTAAGGCACCCTCTCCTTGAGAAGGAAGACATTGCATCATTAATTTTAGATATGAACAGATGACTGTTTTCACCAATGTCTGACAGAGTGTCCCCCCCAATTAATCATTTTCACTGCAATTGTACACAAGCAGAGCAGTGTGTAAAATAGATATCACTCAGTATAACAGGCCTACATTACTCTCTGTATTTGCTGTAGTTTAGTAGATATCTACAAACAAAGACCATTTAGTGCTTCACATAATAAAATACGGCTGTAGCCTGATTATGCTTTAGGAGCTGTAGGTGTGTGTTGTACAGTGTGTAGGTGTGTGTGTGGTACAGTGTAGGTGTGTGTGGTACAGTGTGTAGGTGTGTGTGTGGTACAGTGTGTAGGTGTGTGTGTGGTACAGTGTGTAGGTGTGTGTGTGGTATAGGGCTGCACGGTTTTGAAAAAAACTGACATTGCGATTTTCTTTCCCCTGCGGTATATATTGCGGTTTTTTGTGACCAATTTTTTATTGTTGTTTTTTTTTTTTTTGCCCTCACAAAAGGGATTTATACAGATACAAATTATATAGACAATACAAAAAGAAAAGACAAAGAAAAAAATATAGGGAATCCCTTTCCCATGCCACCCCGTCCCTCCCTCTTCCCACCCATCTTGCCATTTCACAGAAAATCCTACCTGATGTTTGTTAGCAATCGTCTGAGTTCATCTATATATTATATATATTATAGCATAACAATTTATCCACATAAGATACATTCATACTGTTTTTTTTAACTATATTTAACCGGATGAAGGATTTTAGTAACGGACGTCTGGATCTTAACTGGTTGACTCATCATACCTTAAGTCATGATCTAACATGTCATGATAATGCAGGTTGCTTACCCTCAAATAAGGGGGTTCATCTGTGAATGAAGAAGAGTGGTGTCTAGAAGGGATCCAAGAGATTAAAAGTATTACATTAAACTATAGGAAGCTTCATTATCACATTAGGGAATTAACATACGTGACAAAATAGGTCATTTAACTTTTTATTCCACAATTAAAACCTTTTTTGTGCAAATAGCAGCAAAGTAGTGGACATCTTTTAAACAACATTATAAAAATAAAATGAAGAACAGCTATACACCAGCTCCTTTATGCCGTTTTGAACCTTTCTCATATGGTGTAACACCGGCAAAGGCATCTGAAATAGTTTGTTGCTGTGCATGCAGACTCAGAGCCTGCATGTCACTCCACTCAAGGACCCCTGACATGAGAGCCGCGCAGGTTTTCCTTTTGTAGCAAGCAGCAAAATAATTGTAACATGACGTGTTTGAGTTAATTTACCTACTAAATATCGAACGCCCTAAAAAAAATAATTAATTAAAAAATAAAAAAAATAATAAAACCGCACGTCCCTGCGGTGTGAATACTGCGCATGCGCATATCGCGGTTATCGCCATGACACGGTATATCGTTCAGCCCTAGTGTGGTACAGTGTGTAGGTGTGTGTGGTACAGTGTGTAGGTGTGTGTGTGGTACAGTGTGTAGTAAGTAAGTAAGTAAAGTTTATTTATAAAGCGCTTTTCACAGACAGAGTCACAAAGTGCTTGACAAAACAATAAAACATCCATATAGGAGGTGTACAATGATCAATGACCCACATGTTAAAAAGTCGTAAAAGCACCAGAGCATAATTTAAGACACAATAAAAACACAATAAAACAAAACTTACAAATGAAATTTAAAACAAACAAAAATAAAAACATAGTATTAAATGAAATAAGATCAAGCACACCGGTTACCCAAACGCCTGACCAAACAGGAATGTCTTTAAAATAGTTTTAAAAAAGTCAACAGACTCCGCAGACCGTAGATGAGGAGGCAGAGCATTCCATAATTTAGGAGCCACTGCTGCGAACGCTCGATCACCGCGGGTCTTAACGTGGGTACGTGGGACAGACAGTCAATTTTTCCTGTGATACCTGAGTGGGCGGGCTGATGTATACGGGCGGATTAAGTCGGCCACATAAGCAGGACCATGCAGAGCTCTGTAGGTGAGAGTGAGGATTTTGAACTTAATCCTATACGCTACAGGGAGCCAGTGAAGTGATCTGAGTATCGGGGTAATGTGGGACCATTTGTTTGACCGGGAGAGAAGTCTTGCAGCTGCATTCTGGACTGACTGCAGACTACCAAGGGCATACATGCTGAGAGAGGAGAATAACACGTTGCAGTAGTCAATGTGAGATGAAATAAATGCATGAATAATCATTTCTAGGTCGGGTGTTGAAACTACAGATCTCAGTTTGCTAAAAAACATGATCTCGTCAGTTGCTTAACGTGTAGGTGTGGTACAGTGTGTAGGTGTGTGTGTGGTACAGTGTGTAGGTGTGTGTGT
>CALSBZ010028085.1:0-14362 GCA_943591055.1 Gobionotothen gibberifrons
CTCACACTATGAACTGTGTAAATAACACCAAGCAGGCACTAACGACTGCAACTGGACACAATTGCAGCAATTAATTTGTTTGATTCTGATCAAAACACTTTAAAGACTAAATGCTTTCACTCACTCTGCTGCTACTTAAGTGATTTGGTGTGTCTTTAAGAAATAATTGCAATGAGGCTGTGATCTAAATGCTTGTGTGTAAAAGGCTACGATTTCAACAAAAACTTAAATTTTTTGATTTTCTTTTTCTTTTTTGAAATAGCAACAATATCAACTGATCAAAGATTCAAAAGAGTTCAAGTTGCAGTTTAAAATGTCAGAGAAAATATTTCATTTTAAGTCTTTGTTGAAGTGGAAGCAACAAAGACTTCACATTTGTTGAAGTGGGAGCATTAAAAGTTGAGTTTGTGTACTCACTAAAAAGCAGATGAATCTGCATTTGAACCATGACAGGTCAAAGTAGCAGCATGGTCCTCTCAGAGGTGATGCAGTGTTGGATGGTGGGCAGAGGAGAACATGCCAACACTTGACCCTCTGTCTACCCGCAGGAAACTCACTGGTGACATGTTTTCCAGGCTTAGTCATTAAGTGTGATAGAAAGAAAATGCAATAGCAGAACAGATAGGCATTGTGCCTCATAGTACATAGCACTTTGCTCTCGGAGAAACCAAAATAGACATCTGCTCAAAAAAAATCACCTCAGCATCTCTCTAATTTTCTATTGGATCCATGGCTGATCCAAAACTGCTAAAACGTTTGAACTGGGGCAGTCTGGAGTTTCAGCTGGTTTTTCCTGCTTTTGAAAGGATGTGTTATTTCCAATTCAATGTGTGACACACCCAACCTGTGTCAGGTGCAAATTCTTTCAAAACAAAGGACAAAAAACGAAACCGAAAGGATGTAAAAACATGTATAGCTGTCGGTCCTCTCCCAAAACACTTAAACGTAGATACCACCAAACAGGATTCAACAACTACTGACACGGTAAGGTAACTATGTCTCTAAATAAGTGATTAGTGATTATGAACTAATTCTAGCCACTTCTTATTTTTCCCCAAGAAACTTTGGTCACATTCTATTGCCAAAGGACTGAAAAAGAAACTTGAAAAAAGCATTTTCTTTTAATTTCAGAGTCGTTACTTGAGGTAAACATCACCACTTCTTTTCACGGACATTTCAGCTGAGGTAAGACGTTTTATTATATTTTTTAATATAATATAAATGATATAAATGTTTGATGATGTCCTAAGGGTGCAAGAAAACAATCAAGGGAATTTAGTCCAACCAATGCAATATTTAACCAATATATTGATAAGAGGCAATTTATTTGAATCCACCTGATATATATATAACTAGATAGATGTATTTAAAGGGTTTAAGATAACACTAAACTGTCCCTATGGCAGTAGTACGCTTATCAATTATATACTGTAAACTCATAAGCAAGTACTTTGAGTATTTATTGAGCGGGACAATTTAGCTTTTGATCAAGGGAAAGTAAAAATGTTTTACAGTTTTTAGTTATTTTACCTTTGTAGTTTTCAAATTGAACAAACTTTATTTGTTGTATATTTTCTGCATTAACAATTCAACAGACTTATATATTATTATATATTATAGATATTAATAAATGATCAAAAGAGTTCCTGAGCAGCACATTTGAGTCAGTATGAGAAATTGCAAAACAAAGGGATTTACAATATTTTACATCATTATAATAATAACTACTTTGCTATACATGATGAATGTTGCGAAATATCTGATCTCAAATGTTGTATTGATAATGTTTTTAGTACCATTTTTTGTTAAAGCCATAGGAAACGACCAATCGAATTCACCCCCACCTCGCCTGCATCTTCTGAAATGGGTAAGTAACTCAACATTTTCAAAATATTGCCTAATAGAGGTATAAAAGTATATAGTGTAAACTGATGAGCAAGTCATGTGTGGATTTGATGAGCGGGACAATTTAACTTTTGATCAAGTGAAAGTAAAACCTGTTTACAGTTTTTAGTTATTTTAGCTTTGTACTTTTCAAATTGAACAAACTTTATTTGTTGTATATTTGCTGAAGTAACAATTCAACAGACTTTAAGATATTAATAAATGATAACAAGTTTTCCTGTGCAGACCTTTGGAGTGCATTTCGCAAGTACATTTTCCCCCCACCTTCTCCAAAAGGTGAGTAAAATGTTTCTAAACATTGTCTAATAGATCAAATCCATCAAAATGTGACTAATGTTTTACTGCAAATGTTCACTTTACTTTTCAGTTCTGCCTCAAGAATGGAGGAACGTTCCATGGGGGTGCGTTCATTTTTCAGTGTGTGGTGTCTCTGGTGTTTAGTGGCTTTTATTCAAATAACACTTTTTAAAAGCACAACAAGGAACCTGCAAACTCCTTTGTTGAGACTCACCTTTGTTATGCAATCTTTTCTATGTATTGTCACTTCTTAGAAAAATAATGTTTTCTTCTCTTGGGTCTCAGTGACACCATTATGCAAAACTGATAATAATTTGATCTAAACTAAAGTCTAATGTTTTTCCATTGAACAGAAACAAAGTGAGAGATTTACAGATTGTGAAGGAATACCAGCCTTTTAAAAAGGATGTCCAGCTCAGATTAATGCTTTATGGACCTGCTGGTGCTGGCAAGTCCAGCTTCATCAACTCTGTCGACAGTGTTTTACGAGGCAAAATAACTCGTCGAGCTGCTGCAGATGCACTCTTTCACGGGAGCTTCACCAAAAAAGTAAGAATCCCTGAAAGCATTTCACAAGACACAACAACAATTAAAAAACACAGAACATATTTCTCTCTGGCTCAGTGGTTAGAGCTGGTGCCCCATGTTCTGAGGCTCAGTCCCTGCTGATGAGAGTTTGAATCTGGCTTGTGGTCCATTAACACATGTCTTCTTTTTATCTCCCCCCGACCAAGAGGTTGATTCTCAAATAAACCGGATAATCTGGCCCCCATTTTATATATTATTTAGTTTTTTAATTGTAGTTTGGATTTTTTTAAATGTGGTATTTGATTTTAAGTTTTATTTTTTTATGTTGATTTGTGTTTTTTTTTTAAATAGTTTCTGCTTTGTGAAATTATGTTATGTTTTAAAGGTTAGGGCAATCATAACAGCATTTTTTTTGTTTTACAGTACAGAGAGTACACAATCCCAAAAGTACCAGGGACACATTACCCTTTTGTCTTCAATGACATCATGGGCCTCGAGAAGGTTGCAGAAAGAGGAGCTTGTGTGGAAGACATCAAACTGGCCATGAAGGGACACGTGAAGAATGGTTACAAGGTACAACTTGGTACACAATCCCACATTGTGGTCATTTTCTACTATCAATATTATGGATGGGATGTATGAAATATGATATATGGAAAACTAACGAGACTCCATTAGAGACTATTGTATTTGTGCATGCAAAATGTAATCCTTTTTTTTTCAGTTCCATCCTAGCTCTCCCATCTCTGAGGATGACCAACACTACAACAGAGACCCCTCTCTAAATGACAGAGTTCATGTTCTGGTTTGCGTCATCCGAGGCGACACAGCAGGATTGCAGAATGATGATAACCCATCACAGTCAACGGCTGAGGATTTCGAGACACAGTTGAGGGAAGTCAGAGTTGCAGCCAGTGATATGGGTAAGGGTTGGATAATAAATGAACAAATACAATTATATATATTGTATTTTAAAAGTATATTTAATGTATCATAATTCTAATAAAATATAATAACACAGTAAAATAACCTGACCAACATTATTTTTAACTGAATCTGATTCTGCTCGGTATTGGCAGGGATTCCTGAAATTGCTATTCTCACCAGAATTGATGTAGCCTGTCCAGAGGTCCACAAGGATATACAGAACGTGTATAAGAGCAACTACCTGAAGAAAAAGGTACCTTTCTATTAGTAATTTAGTTTTAGACAACTGTAATTCAAGTTGGAATATCATTTTTGTTTTACACTGTTATATTGTAACAGCAAAATCTCCTTGGATCAGCAGTTTCATTTCTTAAATGTCATATTCTTAAATGTAGATTGAGGAGTTGAGTGGCAGGATGGGATTTCCACAAAACTGCATCTTTCCTGTGAAGAACTACCACTCAGAGATTGTGACAAATGATGACACTGATACACTGATACTGAGCGCACTGAGACAGATGATTGAATCTGGAGAAGACTTTGTCAACGACCTGTAAAACTGTACTGCTGAGGCAGGTCTTGTTTTTATAACAACATGTAAAAAGGTCCTGTTAACAGTTATGATAATTACATGAAGTGGGCAAAATGGCTTTTAGTTTTTTGCAGCCTGTAATGCATCATATCTATAATATAAATGATGGTGTCTCTGCCTTAATGAGTAAAGTATGAAAAGTCTTTATTTTTCCTATATTTTATGTTTTCTTTGCATTGTGATATTGTTAGTTGTATGCTTTTTTGATGCAGGTGGTAATTTATATTGCCGTCTCCAGGCAGGGATGCATACCGGTATCCGGTATTACGGAAATACCGGTTACTGGTGGCTACGGTATACCGTACCGAAATCAGATCCGGCTTTGATACTTTAAAAAAATATATACACTGAACAAAAATATAAACGCAACACTTTTGTTTTTGCTCCCATTTTTCATGAGATGAACTCAAAGATCTAAAACATTTTCTATATACACAACATAACCATTTCTCTCAAATATTGTTCACAAATCTGAAAAAATCTGTGATAGTGAGCACTTCTCCTTTGCCGAGATAATCCATCCCACCTCACAGGTGTGGCATATCAAGATGCTGATTAGACAGCATGATTATTGCACAGGTGTGCCTTAGGTTGGCCACAATAAAAGGCCACTCTGAAACGTGCATTTTTGCTTTATTGGGGGGGTCTGAAAACCAGTCAGTATCTGGTGTGACCACCATTTGCCTCACGCAGTGCAACACATCTGCTTCGCATAGAAGCCTGTGGAATGTTGGTCCACTCCTCTTCAATGGCTGTGCGAAGTGTGAACTGGTTTTCGGACCCCCCCAATAAAGCAAAAATGCACGTTTCAGAGTGGCCTTTTATTGTGGCCAGCCTAAGGGAAATAAATTATCTTAACTTTACATTTGAATTCTACTAACTCATGATTTCTAAGGTTTACTATTTCAATTAAACAAACTAATTCCTGTTAACTTAGATAATGCTGCTACTGTACAACACAAAGTAGTTTGTCTGTAAACACAGTGTGTAAACTCTAACAATCCCCCTAAAAATAATGCATTGAAAACACTCATGACTCAGCTGCATTACAACATTTGTTTTCAAATGCCAAAAAGTAATTCAATAAACATTGAATTTAGAACAGACAGTTTAAGTGAAAACGTTTTGTTTCCCAGTCCAAGCATTACTGTTTGAATGAATTTGAGTGTATTTGCAATGCATTTTGTGTAATCCAATTGCATGTATATGTAACAGACAAACTGCCCGAGGCAAGTCTTTGTTTCTGTCCATGAGAACACCTCCCTTAAGTACGATGGCAGTGGAGATGGGCTCGAGCTGCATTATGCTGGGACTAGGGATGCACGATATTGGTTTTTTGAAACCGATACCGATACCGATAACTTCCTGCTTCTCAAGACCGATACCGATAACCGATAATAATATTATATATATATATATTAAATGTACCTGTAGTTTTTGCACACCTGGTGGTAAAACAAAGACTAGTAGTGAGCAAATGACATGAGCATTACTGCTATGAACAAAACAAAGCCAAGAACAGTTTTGACTCTTCAAAGTGACCATATTTATTTTCCCAAATAAATATAATTGAGTCAATCAGTCAATGTTTGTAGTCTTTGTCCAGCCACTGCGCCGTCAGACCTAGCATGCTAACGGGGCTAACATCACTGGTCCATATGTCCTCCGTGGTGAAACTTATGTCCCATATATCGTTATCGATCAGAGTATGAAGGAGTGTGCATTGCATTTGTTAATACAAATAGCAAGCGAACTATCTAACTCTGAAACTTTGAAATAGTCCCATACTACCGACGACATGTTTGTTTACTGTCCTGGCTTCACGGCTGCACACCATTTACGTCACAGCCAGGCATGAGTTAGGGAGCGCTGGATTTGTGAAAAACTCCCCTCTTCCTAAACCACTAATACCACAGTACTGGCAAAACGGGAGGAGCCGAGTGAAAAACAAGCGCCCCTCATCCCAATCCACCCACACCGCAGTATTTCTTTTTTTTCTTTTACCCAAAAAATATATTGTATATTATCGGGGCTATTAATACTTTTATCGGGTTTATCGGGATGACGTCATAATTCCTAATATCGGACCGATAATTATCGTGCACCACTAGCTGGGACCCTTCGGAGGACTGCCTTCGCTGAGTCAGCACACCAACAGTGACAGATGCTAGTGCCTCATCTCTATGTTTCCTGCATAGAAATATACATGTTATTTATAATAGCAAGTTATGTTTGCTACCTTTTATATTTGGACATCCTATGAAAACATTCATGTTGTGTTTTGAAGTATTTGTTAAAAATGTTAGCTCCAAGTATCAAACTGCATTGTAACTTTGTTGCCAAAAAAGTTCTGTAAATGTGGTATGAAGAAACCGATGCTATGGATGCATATACAGCTTGGTGCGTACATTTCTTTTACACCGACTTTCTGATCTACACTCCTGGTACTGAAAATGTAGTAAACAGTATTTTGAAGGGACCAAATTACTTATTTTTGTTCCAAGAAGGTGTGAGTAGGTATGACTTATCAATAAATGCAAACCAAACTGCTTTTTGTGTCCAAGTTATTACAAAGCATGTTTGAGGTTTGAACACTCCGAGCAGTGCACAGACGATTGGTGTCTAACTTTGATCATGAGCGGCTGCAATTTATGTGCGACACACCCTGTCAACCCCTAGTAAGAGATTAATTTTGTTAAATCACATGATCGAAAGGGAACTGGTTTTCTAAACATACAAAGCTACGTGGCCTCACACTATAAACTGTGTAAATAACACCAAGCAGGCACTAACAACTGCAACTGGACACAATTGTAGCAATTGTTGTCCTACTACATGATTCCTTTGATTCTGATCAAAACACTTTAAAGACTAAATGCTTTCACACAGTCTGCTGTTACTTAAAGGAGGGGTAGGTAAGTTTGAGAAACCGGCTCGAGATACACTTTTTGTTATATTCCATGGAATGCTCTTAATATCCTGATAGCAATGCATATTCTAAGTGCTTTGAAAAAAAATCCATTAAAAAATGTCATCTGTGGAAGCCGTAAAAACTACAACCAATTATTTTAGCCGGGCCGGCTAAAATAACTGGTTGGCCGACCTGTCTGTCAGCCTTCAATCTCGTGCACACACACACACACACACACACACACGACACACACACACACACACACACACACACACACACACACACACACACACACAGGGCGTGTTTCCCGTCTCCGGCCAGCTGTTGCTCAATCTCCAGCAGCAGCCGCGACAGGACACTTTCACCATGGCAGAGTTTGCTTCAACATCGTCTACCGGTCGCAAAAGAAAAACTGTAATCGAGCAAATTATGAAGAAAAAGAAAGTGGAAACTAGGAGAAGTCAAACCAGAATCAATATCGGAGTTGCTTTTCAACGATGGCGACTACTTATGGAGCACACCGAGCTGATATGTAACGTTACCGCAGCCTGCACTCGCCAGCTAGCCAGACGTAACATTTTTAATACATTTTCACAAAACAAACATGCTAGTGTAACCGGTCTGGTTTGACGCCACATGTGATCTCTGCGTTGTGTTGTGTTGTGTGAATGAGAACGACTTCTTTCTTGCCCACCAGGATTTATTATCTGTGCAAAACAGAATATAATAATTAAAGCAGGAAATGGCTTCATCAGCTTTCTAACATCACACTTCTCCTCAGTGGGGCCTGAAGCTAACTCAGAAAAGTATACAGAGTTCTAAATAATACAATGAACAGATATACATTTATCCATGGTGGCAAACCGATTTTTCTTTGTAAATTAATATATACAAATATAACCATTAATTTACACTTACAAAACAAACAATACAATTTACAGTTACAAAACACAAAAATAATACCCACATACCTGTGCAAAACAGAATATAATAATTAAAGCAGGAAATGGCTTCATCAGCTTTCTAACATCACACCTTCAGTGGAAGAGTACACCCACATGTTAGGTTAGCATAGCTAAACTTTAGAAAGCTCCCAAACACTGTTTGAAGCGCTGCACATTATATAAACTACAGTCACACACGGCAAAATATAGATATTAACTGCAAACAAGTTTGGCTTGTGTGAAGTGTAACACTAAACAATCTATTAACATATAAAATACAACATTTATGACAACCACTAGTTCCACTTACTTCTCCTCAGTGGGGCCTGAAGCTAACTGAGGAAAGTAGCGCGAGTTTGCAGAAATGTGCCGGTGCCAAGAGTACCAAAATAAAACGTACTCTTCAAAATAAAAGCATCTAAAAAATAAAGTGACAGTGACAAGTTTTACAAATAAAGTATTATATGGACAAAAAGGATTTTACTGAAATATAAACAAGTGAAGTTATACATCGGTTACACTAGCTTCAAACATATAAGCACTGACAATAACTTTGTTATACATTTGTTTTACATACATGTACGCGTTCATGTGTGTTGGAGGAGGTGCTCTGTAGGAAGTCTGAAGGAAGGGGCGGATTCTTTTCGGTTGTGTACTTTGGAATTTGTGTGCACTCGAGACGGTTTCTCAAACTTACCTACCCCTCCTTTAAGTGATTTGGTGTGTCTTTAAGAAATAATTGCAATGAGGCTGTGATCTAAATGCTTGTGTGTAAAAGGCTACGATTTCAACAAAAACTTGAATTTTTAGATTTTCTTTTTCTTTTTTTAAACAGCAACAATATCAACTGATCAAAGATTCAAAAGAGTTCAAGTTGCAGTTTAAAATGTCAGAGAAAATATTTCATTTTAAGTCTTTGTTGGAGTGGAAGCAACAAAGACTTCACATTTGTTGAAGTGGGAGCATTAAAAGTTGAGTTTGTGTACTCACTAAAAAGCAGATGAAACTGCATTTGAACCATGACAGGTCAAAGTAGCAGCATGGTCCTCTCAGAGGTGATGCAGTGTTGGATGGTGGGCAGAGGAGAACATGCCAACACTTGACCCTCTGTCTACCCGCAGGAAACTCACTAGTGACATCTTTTCCAGGCTTAGTCATTGGGTGTGATAGGTGATGGAAATAAAATGCAATAGCAGGGTACAGATAGGCATTGTGCCTCATAGTACATAGCACTTTGCTCTCTGAGAAACCAAAATAGACATCTGCTAAAAAAAAAAAGTCACCTCAGCATCTCTCTAATTTTCTATTGGATCCATGGCTGATCCAAAACTGCTAAAACGTTTGAACTGGGGCAATCTGGAGTTTCAGCTGGTTTTTCCTGCTTTTGAAAGGATGTGTTATTTCCAATTCAATGTGTGACACACCTAACCTGCGTCAGGTGCAAATTATTTCAAAACAAAGGACAAAAAACGAAACCGAAACGATGTTAAAACATTTATAGCTGCAGGTCTGCAC
Organism: Gobionotothen gibberifrons; assembly: GCA_943591055.1. Lineage (NCBI taxonomy): Eukaryota > Metazoa > Chordata > Actinopteri > Perciformes > Nototheniidae > Gobionotothen > Gobionotothen gibberifrons. The sequence goes on from CALSBZ010028085.1 coordinate 9,620, forward strand.
CCAAAACACTTAAACGTAGATAACACCAAACAGGATTCAACAACTACTGACACGTTAAGGTAACTATGTCTCTAAATTCACAAGTGATTACTGATTGTGAACTAATTTTAGCTGCTTCTTATTTTCCCCAAGAAACGCTGGTCAAATTCTATTTCCCAAGTAGTGAAAAAGAAACTTGAAAAAAGCATTTTTTTCTATTTCAGAGTCGTTACTTGAGGTAAACATCACCACTTCTTTTCACGGACATTTCAGCTGAGGTAAGGAGTTTTATTATATTTTTTAATATAATATAAATTATATAAATGTTTGATGATGTCCTAAGGGTGGAAGAAAAACAATTAAGGAAATGCAGTCTAACCAATGCAATATCTAACCAATGCTCTCACATTGGCTTAATGCAAGTACTGTAAAGTAAATGTTGTGTAGCAGGGCAATTTAACTTTTTTTCAATTGTATGTAAAACATGTAAACTCTCCCAGCTTATTTTTTGTTTATCTATGTGCTTTTCACTTAAAAACACATAATTGTTCATATATTCTCTGCAATTTTTTTTACATATTCATAAATAATTAATAATTTGCTTGTGCAGCAAACTTGAGTCAGTTCTACTGTGAAAGGTTGCAAGACATCTGAATTTACAAATGAATGATGTGAAATATTCTGACTCAAATATCGTGTTGATAAGGTTTCTACAACAATATCTCGTTGAAGTCATGGATTATTTTTACAAACCTTCTTCTCCGAAAGGTAATATATTCAAAATATTTCAGAACATTGCTTAAAATCATAAATAAAAAGAACCCTTTCTTTGTTTGTTTAATGTTTCCTAAAAATAGAACTCGTGTATAACCGCAACATCTGTACTTTACTTTTCAGTTTTACCTAAAGCATGGAGGAGCGTGCCTTGGGGGTGAGAGATTATTTAATCTGTGGTGTCTCTTTTGTTTAGTGCCTTTATTCAACTAACAATGTTTGTATGCAAAACTATGAACCTGCAATCTCCTTTGTTGATACTGACCTTTGTTATGCCATATTGTATTTGTTGGCAGTTTATTCAGTTACATGGTGGTTTAAAATCTCAGGTATCTGTTTCACCATATGCAAAACTGATAATAATATTAAAGTAACATTTGATCTAATCTTAATCTAAAATTGTTTTTATTGATCAGAGACAAAGAACGAGACCTAAAGTTTGTGAAGGAATATCAGCCTCATGATAAGGAGGTCCAGCTCAGATTTATGCTTTATGGACCTTCTGGTGCTGGCAAGTCCAGCTTCATCAACTCTGTGGAAAGTGCTTTACGAGGCGAAATAACTGATCGAGCTAAAACAGATGCAATCTCTTACGGGAGCTTCACCACACAAGTATGAATCATGAATGTCATACATTATAACAGTTTTTCTTTAAAAAGTTATTTTTTTATGTTGTTGAGTTTTACAAATTCTGTATATTGTATTGTTTCTCATTACAAGGCATGTTCATTTTTAACAGTACAAAGCATACCAAATCCAAAAAGGAGGACCAGGGACATATTACCCTTTTGTCTTCAATGACGTCATGGGCCTCGAGAAGGATGCAGAAAGAGGAGCTTGTGTGGAAGACATCAAACTGGCCTTGAAGGGACACGTGAAGGATGGTTACAAGGTACAACTGAATTCATTAAACTTTTTCCTATGTTGCAAATGTGTTAGAAATGCAATCCAATGTTCTGTTTCTACTAGCACAATTTTATTCACATGAAATATAGAAAACTAACAAGGCTAAGAAACCACTGTACTGTGCTACTACTTTGCATGCCAAATTATTTTCTTGTTTACTTTTACATTGTTTTCCAGTTCAATCCTTTCTCTACCTTGTCTGAGGATAAACAAGACTACAACAGTGACCCCTCTCTAAATGACAGAGTTCATGTTCTGGTTTGCATCATCTGTGCCAACACAGCACAATTCCTGACTGGTGATTTCGTGAAAAAACTGAGGGAAGTCAGACTTGCAGCCAGAGACATGGGTAAGGGCTTGGCTTTTACAATAATGAATGTTATCAAAATAAAATAACCATACTAACATTATTTTTGTTTGAATCTTGATTCTGCTCTGTATTGGCAGGGATTCCCGAAATTGCTATTCTCACCAAAATTGATGAAGCCTGTCCAGAGGTCGACAAGGAAATACAGAACGTGTATAAGAGCAAGTACCTGAAGAAAAAGGTACGTTTATATCTGTAATTTGTTTTGTTTTACACTGTTATATTTTAACAGCAAATGTTCCTTTGATCAGCACTTTCATTTATTAAATGTCAAATTGTAATATGTAGATTGAGGAGTTGAGTGGCGTGATGGGTTTCCCACCAAACTGCATCTTTCCTGTGAAGAACTACCACTCAGAGATCGACACAAAGGATGACGCTGATACACTGATACTGAGCGCACTGAGACGGATCATTAAATCTGGAGAAGACTTTGTCAACCATCTGTAAAACTACATTCTGCTGAGGCAGATCTTGTTGTTATAACAACATCTAACAAGTCTGTCTGGAATGATAATTACATAAAGTGGGCAATCTAGCTTTAAGGTTTTCATTTGCAGCATGTAATACATAATATCTGTACTATACCATTGCTGAGTAAAGTATGAAAAGGCTTTCTTTCTCATGTATTTGAGTCTTTGCATTATGATATTTTTAGGCCAATCTTGTTTTTATATCAATTTTTCATTTGTAGTCTGGTATGCATTGTATGTAAGGGATAATGTGCAACGAGGCGAATATTAATGTGCTTTTGCTTCCGCTAAGAAAAATAGTCTGTTCCACAACGTAGACTACCAACAGATGAGACTGACCCAACAACAACGTAACTTAAAATGACGGCATCACTAATCAAGGTTTTCTGTCACCGTCCAAGTCTTTTCACATTTTCTTTCCATTAACAAGTGTTTAAAAAATACCAGCGTTTGAGTGTCAGCCTGCTGCCTGGCACTCGTTCACCAGCAGACTGACCGTACATCAATCCTCTTTTTATTTGATTTAAACCATAAATCGAAGACGAACATCTACAATAACATCGTTTAATTGTTTCCGTCTCTGAACATCATAATTGGGCTCATTAAAGATTAAAAAAGGTGCAGTATTATACATTGTTCTATATGATTGGCGAAAAACTTCAGAATCTGTATTTACTGCCCGCCAATCAAATGACAGCAAGTGTTTTCACCCAAGAGGGGCATGGCCTTGTGAAGCGGGAAAATACCCGGATGCGTTGAGTGTTCCGTGTTAACTTTCTGTCTGTCTTTTGTTGATTTCCCTGACGTTCATCTTAAACCTTTCCTTCTCCTGCGCTTTTTTTCATTTGTTTTATGAGGACAGTTTAGCCATCATGAATCAAAAGTTTCGTGCCATAACAAAAGTCACAAGTGAATATTCAAAAAGTATTCCATAGTGTTTTTCTGATGGAGAAAACTAACGTGTGTTGTCCAAAACTAATGTTCAATCGACCGGACTTCTTTCTGCAAATTGATATTATAGTCCCTTGATTGTCCTTACTTAGCAACGGTCATGTTATTCTTAGCAGCGGTTAGCAATATACGACCTCTGAAATGTCCAAATTGACCCGTAGAGTTTTGTTGATTCAGGTGTTAAATTGTCTTTCTGTCTCCAGGTTATAGAGAATCTGTACATTAGGAGGTAAAATACTTAATTTCGTTGGAAAGTAAAATGGTTTTAGTCTAATAATTTCATATGCCGACCCGTACCTGTCACTGATTACAACATTTTTGGCTTGGTGTATATTAAACATGTTACTACAGTACTGTTCTGCAGGTAAAACCACATAAAGAAAATAATGAATATGTCGTTGGTCTCCGTTTATTTATTTATTTGTATTTTTACACACAATTGACTAAACAGTCATTTGTCCTCAGAAAGAGAGGACATTTGAAGGTATGTATTCATGAAAATAAAAAGTAGGCCTATGCAAAGCTTCAGGGTAAAGGTGCCCCATTTGAGTCTAGGATTGTAAAATAATATACTGTTGAAATTAATGTATTTGAAAAAGGAAAAATATCACGTTTGTGTCAAATAATAATTACGTTAGCATGACGTGACGTCGTCACATGATCTGTTCAACGACTCAGCTGTTGTGATGGTGGCTTCAAGTACCGTCGGAAATCTTGCTACCTAGATGAAAAATATACGAGTTTCCAACAAGGAACAGCTCTTGATTCTTTATAAGATCCCAGCTGATGTCATGCATATGTTATCCTGTGTACAATTATAAATGCATTCTGAAATATCAGGCTACTTATACTTATTTCATTTTTTTCTGACAAGTCTGCTGTTTGTTTTGTTACTGTTGCACCAAATATCGTGCTGATTACAACATTAGTATTAAATATTGGTATACGATTTGTATATTTTACCACCAGAATATAATAAAATATGTATATTTATATCACTTTAGAGCTTTATAATTTGACGTGTGATATCGGTTTTCCGGTAGAACTGTGAAGTAAAAGCTTTTGACGAGCATTTGAAAGCAGCATGGGACAAGTGAGGGGAAAATAGGAAGAAATCCACGTAGCCTATTTTACATCGTCCAGCCGTGTATGTCCTCAATTTGTATTTAAAGAAACGCTGCTTTCAATAAGGCGGATAACATTATTCATAGTGGCGGGGTAAGGCGGAATAGCCCATATTGGTCCAGTTTGCTGAAAGGGAGAGGACTAAAATGGAGCTGGAAGACGGAGTTG
>CALSBZ010028087.1:0-14680 GCA_943591055.1 Gobionotothen gibberifrons
ACCGTTCAAGTATAATACATTACAAATTACAGTTGGTTGGCATAGACGTTACAGTCAACAATTGCTTATGGTGAATTACAAAGGCAAAAACAAATAGAGCTAGTGTACACGGTGCAGCTGTATTATCTGGGAAATAGAAGAATCGGATCAGGATTCGGTATTGGCAGACAATCAATATCAAATGAATCGGATCATTATTAGCATTTGATCACCTTTGTCTTGCAGCCTAAATACAAAGATAACTCCACTCCTCTCCTACCACTCTCTAATAAGCCTTGGTAGAACTAGTGTCCGAGTCATAGGGTCCAGAGGCATGTACTACGAAGCCGGTTCAACCTAACCTGGATATGTTTGAGTTAGCCGGTTGGCCTAATCTAAAACATACGCGCTCTCGCTAAACGGTACTACGACACGGGTTATCAAGTGGATCGCTCAAGCCAGCCGTGCCCTATCTAGTTAGGTGCGCATTCACATGAAAGGGGTGGTATTTGGAGCAACAGGTTTATGATATCACTGCCCCGTCTAAGACACGATCTGACTTTAATTACATTTGACTCGAGTGTTTCGTAATGTGTTGCTTAAAATAATACTTCTGCATACAGTATGTGACACTGTGAGTGTTGCACGGGCCAGATACGGCTCAGCTGACTCAGATAAGGAAATATATGATACATTATGATGTGATATGCCGCGGACTGTACTGTTACTTTGATCCGGTTACTTATGTTGTGGCAGATATTTAATTAAGCTTTCTTAACGCTAATGTTATAATAGTCAGATTGCTCTGAAGATGGGAGGTGATATTCTATTAATGTTCACGTTCACACAGTCTGTGATTTTTGCCGGCCGTCTTTCCTGCAACGGCAGTTTTTCTGTATTTCCTTTCTCCTGTAATGTGACTTGATCGCTTTAAACTCCGCACACGGAGCTCTGATTGGTCAGCAGGCAGTGCTTTCACTGAGTTGATCTCTTAGCCTGCAACCTAACCTGCAGGTTAGCCGCTCAGCATAAGTTACCATGGAGATCTAGCCGGCTAAAAAGAGAACCAGCTTCGTAAGACCGGAAAGCCGGAGTTTTCCCTGAAGTTAGCCGGCTAAGCGAAAATTCTGCTTCGTAGTACAGGCCCCAGGACTGACTGAAGACATGTGGAACAGAGGACAGGCATGGTTCCATGTACAGGAAACTGGAACTTTGAACAGGTGTTTTCATCTTTTCTGCCTGAAGATTCTTGATCAGGTGTTTGATGTGGGCTGGCATGATCCTTTCTGCAGCGATAAATAAAGAAAACAAAGAAAACATTTTTAATAATGGTAATGATGGTAACAACAATAATATTAGTATAACTATTTATATAGCACTTACACAATTGCAAAGTGATTCTCACAACAAAAATAAAGAACAAAACAATATCAACAATAAAAAAACAAATTATTATAGGAATGTTAAGAGACAAAGAAATGTTTTTTCAGTCATTACAATGCACTGTTGGAAATGACCTTCCAAAGGCTAAATTCAAACTCAATACCATAAATAACTGGGTACCAAAGTGCTTTACCTGATAGAACACGTTCCACATGGTGCAGCAACTATCCGGCTCGGCCTTTTGCTGCATATCATCTCCTCCCTCTCTCTCTGGTGTTAGGTTCCAGTAGATTTCTACTATCCAATAAAACAGAAATTGTGTCACATACTGTATGCAAAAAATCATATTAAAAAAGTTAAAAACAATGACTTGCTTTTGGCATTGAAATGGATTAGAATCTCACCATTTTCCTGGATGTCAGGAAGGCCAGGAAGTCGTTCCCTTCAAGTCCGCAACCAGTCATAGGAGTTCAAATGCAAAGCCTGAACGATGACAAGAGCGAGAGACTTACATTTTACAATTATATTTTTAATTCATACCAGAGCAGTGTGTACATAGGCATCCCTGTACGACATACAGAGAACAGATAAAATCCCCTGACAGATTCACACACTTTGGTGATGTCCTCATCTGATAATGTTTAATTTTTTTTAGCAGCAAACTAACATTACTCAAAGTATATGTCGGACCCAACTCATTTATAGTATGTTTTGCATCTCCTCAATAATAGTCTGTATAGTTGAGTAGAAACAAACTGTCCCTACAATTTCAGGTAGATTAACACACATTTGTAAGAAAAGTTTACAATGAAGCACAAAACCCCTCTTTGTATTAAGCGAGCTGCCACATAAAGTGCAGCTTAACATGCTAACCTTTGGTGAGCTACAGTAAAGCTAACATCATGCTCAACACAATACCTTTAACGTGCATTACATTGACGATTTTAAACACAACTTAACTCTCTCTACTTGTAAGATAACGTTTAGTTAACTTACCCTTAAATAACTACATCACGTTTTTCAGTGGAAACACAAACTGCAGAAAACGTTAGCTGCTAACTGTTGTTAGCTAAGACAGCTAGCTCTTAAGGGAAGTAACTTAGCCTCATGGCAAACGTAAGGTTAAGTTAACGTAACGTTGTAAGAAAGCAAAACGAACTTTCGAGAAAGCTTTTACTCTCTCTCCTTAGCGGGCATTGTTGATTGTTCGAAACACGATCTCTCGATGTGCTGCACTTGTTTTGTCCATATACGCAACATTTGATCATTTTTTGGCCACAAAAACATCCCATAACCAGATGTTGAGACGGCCCCACATCCCCATACAACATATCGCTTGCCAATTATTCTTGGCGTCTTATTGCTGTGCATCCTTTGTCATAATATTTGGCCCTTCAATGCATTCAAACGGGACTGAGCTCAGCTGTGTTCTACTCATGACGTCACCGCCGGAAATGGCCGAAGTTGATGTTTCCGGCGCGACCAACGATTGTTACTAACTGACAACTTTTGTATGCTGTTATAATCGTGATTTATTAAAAATACATCAATAATAAAAAAATCATATGGCACATTTCACAATACAAATGCAACCTCTATCATATACTAAGCCCACTAACAGGTGCTAAAAGCATTTCGTAAGCTCTTTAAAACCGATAAAGTCATTATTGTGGGTGACTTTAATATTCACGTTGACGTTGAGAATAATAGCCTCAATATTGTTTTTACCTCATTATTAGATTCAATTGGTTTTATACAGAATGTACATCAACCAACCCACTGTTTCAACCACACCCTCGACCTGGTTCTAACATATGGTATTCAAATTGAGCATCTATGAGTCAGTGCTCATAACCCTGTTTTATCTGATCACTACTTATTAACTTTTGGTGTTCTGTTATTAGACTATAAGCCATTCCATAAGAATGCCTACAAAATAAATCTATCAGATTCTGCTGTAGCAACATTTATGGAAAAAATTCCATCAGTGCTTAGCTCATTAACATCTCACAGTCCAAGGGAGGACTCCTTTACTAACCTTACGCCCCCCCAAATAGATCATATTGTAACAACCGGAAAGGTAAACACTGGTAGTCACTCACGGCAACTCCCACCCAGCCAGTGATTCGCTGTTGGTTGGTGCCTCCAGTCACATAAAAAATGGCACCCCAGATGGGACAGAAGATGAAATATCGTTGAATGACAAAGATAAAAGAAAATAACTAAATAAAGAAACCCACCCCTGTGGCTAGTAGACCTATACACCTTGTTTATTTTTATTTTTGGGAAAAAGAGAACAAAGGACAACAAAATGGCTGCTGATTCAGAATCCTTGTTGTGGGAAATAGAAGGAGAATTAGTGGTGTCTCCTACATCAAATACAGTACCTTCTCACGAGTCTCCTCCCACAACATATTCACTGTTGGACATGGACCTCACTAGATTCTCAGAGTTGGTTAATCCCTTAACTCCTCAAACTGCTGTAAAAGACGACATCAACCTGTAACTTCTGCCTTAGAGGAAAATAATTCTGGCTCTAGGATTCAACAGCAGCTTCAGAAAATGATTGAGGACCAACATCACCATCGCCAGGAGCTAAAGGATAACATGGAACAAATGACAAACAAAATCACAACTCATAATGAACAAGTAAACAAAGCCCTGGCAGGCCTATTTCATGAAAAACAACAAGAAGTTGTCAAACATATGGATATCTGCAAACACAGCTCAATGCATCTGGCGGTTAAATCACTATCATACTGACCTGCTCAAGGATCTTTGTTCTGCTCTCACCCCAATGTCTGTTACCATAACTAACCTACAAGAGGAGCTTTCCAAATGCAAGCAAACTATAGATACATTGTCAGAAGAAATGATGGCAGCAAAAGTTAGCACCACCTTTGGCCATGTAAGTGTTCAAGCCCACTCTGTGGTTTTACAGGAAGATAAGCCCCTGCCCATTCCAAACCGCCCCAGATTACAATCCACCGTACAGCCTGGACTGTCAGAGAACAATTTTGGGTCACCTGGGGGGTCTACCATTCATGAGGAAGTAAAGAGCAGGTTCATGGGAAAGAGTCCTGTTAAACTTCAATATCCATCTCCATTTGGGACCTCCACACACACCTGACCCTCTCCAATATCTGGAAAGGTGTGATGATTTCCTGGCTCTAAATCCGCTCACGGATGAGGAGCTCATTGCCACCCTGCGTAATGTGCTTCACGGGACTGCAAGAGATTGGTGGGATGTTTGACGCCATAAAATTCACACTTGGAGAGAATTCCATGACCAGTTCCGTGCTGCCTTCCTGTCAGAGGACTATGAGGATGAACTGGCAGAGAGGGTGTTCAGGGAGAGGGTGAAAGCGTCAGAGACTTACATGTACCAGTCATTATGCAAGCGCTGGAAACCAAATATTGATGAAGAGGAGATCATAAAGTTGATTTTGAAAAACATCAACCTCCAACTGGCCAGTCAGCTGAGAAGTAGCAGAGTCACCTCTGTCGATGGACTTGTCCGCCTTGGTCAGCAACTGGAGAAGGACCGGGAGAACCAGATGCAATATGAACAAAGAAAGAATTTGCTAAGTAAAACACCTCAGCATGTTGCCTCTAAATCTGCTACTATGCCTCCTAACAGAGAAAACCCTGTCCGACCAAGCCAACCTAATCACAACCGAGCCCCCCAAGTGTTCTGTTGGCGCTGTAAGGGAAGTCATGCCCCAGATTCCTGCCCGCAGTGGAACTCTAACAGGGCTACTTCTCAGAAAACCCCATATCAACAACCAAAAACTCCCCATGATGGCCGTGCTACACTTGGTTTCCTAGGACCAACTACTCCTGCCAACTCTTCTTCAGTACCACCAGGGGGCACTCTTCCCTGTCAGTTGATGGTTCCATTGCACATTGGTCCATGGATGGGAACTGCAATTCTTGACACCGGTTCATCTTACACCCTGGTAAACGAAAAAATATGGAAAGGAATTAAAGGACAGCAAGATGTGCTCAAACCCTGGACAAGGAGACCCTTGTACTTGGCAGATGGCGAAGCGAGACAGCCTTTAGGATGGAGCGATATGGACCTCACATTAAAGACGCAAACAGTTACATTACCTTGTGTTGTCCTGCCTGCTTCCAGTCTTGCTTTCCCTGCAGTGGTCGGGCTTGACTTCATTTTCTTTTCCGGCTTGCAGTTTGATGTATCAGAGAACAGTTACTGGTTTAAGTGCAATAAGAAGGGCCAGTATCAGTTCTTAAAAGTAAGTCAGAGTACAGGTTTTTCACCACAACTTGCCTTCTTCTCTGCTGTGCCTCCTGGTAGCGTGGTTTATCTACCACCATGCCCTGACCTCCTACAGGCTGCAACCCTCACTTCTCACCTAGACGATTTCGGAAAAAAACAACTGTTATGTCGTCTACAAGCAAACTGTAAAGTTTGTACAGAAAAACTTGGAAACACAAATATTCTGACACAAAACATTTTCTTCACCCACAATATGCCCATCAAACAGAAGGCCTATCGTGTGTCCCCATCCAAACTTCAGGTCATAAAAGAACATGTAGAAAAAATGTTAGAAAAATACATTATTGAGCCATCTTCCTCTCCATATGCTGCTCCCGTTGTCCTGGTGCCTACAAAACAGGATAGCAAACCAAGGTTTTGTGTGGACTACAGAAAGATGAATACAGCTACCCACACTGACGCCTATCCCTAAAGCCCCTGTCACACTGTCCCGAAATTGACTCCCGATGGACACACGATAAAGGAAATGTTCAAATTCGGCTCTGATCGTAACAGCATCGGGCCATTCGTGAGGGCATCTTAAGCCATCGTATGACCACCGGTGGAGTTTCTCAGGCTCCGGCAGCAACTTCGGGAGCGGTGGCAACATATTTGGCATGACAAAGCATTGCCGAAGGTTCATTTTCGTGTTGACTTCGCGTGTCCATTTTGCCCTTCCTAAGGCATTCGTGAGGGCATCCTAAGCCATCGTATGACCACCGGTGGAATTTATCAGCCTCCCGAAGTTGCTGCCGAAGCCTGAAAAACTCCGCTGCTCACCTGCAGCTCCTCCCAGCGGTGAACCGAGCAAAACACACACTTCAAGTCAGATCATCGCCCTTAGCTATTTTAATTACCTCTCAAACTATCTAAACTAGTTATAAATATGTTTATTTTTACTGTCGGCCGTGTCACTCATTACTGGATCAGCTGCATGAGACAGACACTGACGCTGTCAGAAGAGAGGGAGGAAAAAGAGAGGCTCCGTGTATTTTATATATAGTCGTTATTCATTTGTTTTAAAGCTCAATAAATAACAAAGAAGACCTTTGACCGGCACTGATGTTGCTACGATCAGAGCCGAATTTGAACATTTCCTTTATCGTGTGTCCATCGGGTTGTTTTATTGCACAACAAAATCATGTAAACATATTATGTAAATAACCCAATTTGTGTTCTGTGAAATTGAAAAGGATATAATATATTATTTTGAAGGCGAGTTGACAGAATGTTGTTGTTGCTATGGAAACAACACTACGGAGAAAACGTAATATCTTCTACATATAAAGACGGATAAAGTAAAGAACAAAGTCTGAAAATATCAGTACAGTATCATAGTACTTTGACATAATTGTTTTTGTAACTTTCGTTGCAGTTGTATGTCTTAAATGTAATGTAAATGTTGCCTTCGTGTGTGGTTTGGGGCCATCTTCGTGCGAAGTTCACAAATCCATATTCGTGTGTCCATCGGGTGTCAATTTCGGGACAGTGTGACGCGGGCTTTACCAAACATCCAGGAAATACCAGAGTCATTGGCTGGATCTGTAGTATTCACTTAACAGTGGCTTCTGGCAAGTTCAAATGGATAAGGATAGCCGAGAAAAAACTGCCTTCATATGCCCTTTTGGCCTGTATCAGTTCAAAGTAATGCCATTTGGACTTAAGAACGCCCCAGCTACTTTCCAACGGCTGATGGAGATAGTACTTCGGGACCTACAGGGAAAGACATGCTTTGTATATTTAGATGACATCATCATCTATTCTGACACCTTCGAAAAACACACATCTGATATACAAGCAGTGCTAGACAAGCTACGTGAGGCTAATCTTACAGTCAACATGAAAAAGAGTCAGTTTTTCCGAACCTCTCTGAAGTTTCTGGGCCATGTTGTTTCCTCTGTTGGTGTTGAAGTTGACCCTGAAAAGACAAAGGCAGTACAGAACTTCCCTGTTCCCCAGAACATCAAGGAACTCCAAAGGGTTCTTGGGATGACTGGATGGTATCATCGCTTTGTGCCTGGATTCTCACAGTTAACTGAACCACTCAACGCCCTTAAACGGAAAGGAGCCAAGTTCCTCTGGACTTCTCAATGTCAGGCTGCTTTTGAGGTTCTAAAAAAACATCTGGTTTCACCGCCAATCCTGGGTCATCCTGACTTTAAACTCCCCTTTATCGTCTATACTGACGCCAGTGATGTCGGTTTGGGGGCAGTCTTGGCTCAACAGACTGGTCTCGGTACAGAGCAGGTCCTGGCTTTTGCCAGCCGAACTTTAAACCAGGCAGAGCGGAACTACTCGACCACAGAGCAAGAATGACTCGCTGTCGTATGGGCCCTAGAGAAGTGGAGGTACTACTTAGAAGGCAGACACTTTACAGTAGTGACCGATCATTCCTCACTTGTCTGGGTTTTCAAAACGCAAAAAACCAGCACTCGACTTATTCGTTGGGCTCTCCGTCTCCAGGAGATCTCCTTCACTGTGGAGTACCGTAAAGGAAAATACAACACAGTTCCAGATGCGCTGTCAAGAGCTCCCGTGGATGATGCCCAGACACAACCTGCCACCTGTGCTGCAGTGCTGCGCTCCAAGAGGGACACCTACAAAAACCTCCAAATTACTGATGAGGACATCTGGAAAGCCCAGCAGGAGGATTCTGTCATCCAGACTCTGTACGATGCAATCATGGAAAAAGGAGAAGTCGTTGAAAACACAACTACCAAGTTTACTTGGAGGACAAGGTATACAGAGTGGTGCACTTACCTCACAAAACATTATACCAGGTGTATATTCCATCTTCACTACGCCAACAACTACTCCACCATTATCATAATGATCCTGTGTCCGGCCATTTCGGAAGATATAAAACGTATAAAAGACTACAAGCCCTTGTGTATTGGCCTAAAATGAGCATTGATGTAAGAGAGTATGTACGTTGTTGTCAGGTTTGACAGCTTTACAAACCTCAGACCCGAAAACCTCCAGGGAAACTTCAGCAGACTGTGGTGCATGGACCTTGGGAGATGTTAGGAGTTGATCTCATGGGACCCTTTCCAAGAAGCTCTAGTGGTAACCTCGTTGTCTTTGTGGACTACTACACCAGATGGGTTGAGATGTTTCCACTTCGTAAAGCAACAGCAGAGGCAGTGTCCCAGATATTAACAAAGGAGATTCTGACTCGCTGGGGTGTACCGACCTTCATCCTCTCGGACCAAGGTCCCCAGTTTGTTTCAGCTGTTTTTGGAGCAACATGCAGGCGGTGGAACCTTCAGCAGAAACGGACCTCACCGTACCACCCTCAAACAAATCTGACTGAAAGAGTTAACCGGAATGTGAAAGCTATGATAACTTCCTATGTGGAAGAAAAACACAAAGCTTGGGACAAATACTTACCAGAATTCCGCTTTGCACTGAATTCAGCGGTGCATGGGTCCACAGGAGTCACCCCTGCAGAGCTAAACCTTTGTCGTCCTTTGAAAGGCCCATTGGATGTCGAGCTAAAGCCCCATCTCTGTGATCCTGACACCTCTGCATACACTACAGCTAAACAGATAGCTGAGTTTCAGAAAATGGTAAACGGCAACATGGAAAAAGCAAGGCAGAGACAAAAAAGAAACTATGACAAAGGAAGAAGAGATGTGGATTTCTCAGAGAAGGATCGTGTGTGGATAAAAGCACATCCTTACTCAAGGGCTGATAAATCCTATATGGCCAAATTGGCGCCTAGGTGGAAAGGTGTCATCAGGCAAGTCGGACCTTTAAACTTTGAGGTGGTCCTAGAAGAGACTGGAGAGAACATTCGTGTTGTTAATGTGGCTCAAATCAAACCATGCTTTCCCACTGCTGAAGAGATGGACAGAAAGCAACATCAGCGTATCCTCAAGATTTTTGAAGAGGAAAGCGATGAAGAGGATTTTGTGGGTTGTTCAGCTTAAAGTTGGAAGAACAATATTGGAAATAAAATAAGGAGGGATAAGGAAAATGAAAAAGCCTTCCTATGTCAGGCTTCTCTCATGGGGGAAGGAGTGTAACAACCGGAAAGGTAAACACCGGTAGTCACTCACGGTAACGCCCACCCAGCCAGTGATTCGCTGTTGGTTGGCGCCTCCATTAAATTCTCCCTATATAGTTAGACGGAGCAGGAAGGGGAAGTGTGTGTGCAGCAAGAGAGATCGTCGGAGCAACACGCTCATCCGTTTAGAAACCAGCAGTTAGGTCGTTTAAAGTCTGTGTTACCGTTTGTCTGATCCGCCGTCCACCGTCATCATACCCTTCTGTCGCTTCACGTTCCCGGATTATTGTTTACAAAACTGAAAGGAGCCGGTCATCTCCCAACCACCTTGAAAACCAGGACTGGATTTCCAAAACCGACTGGATTAACAAAAAATGACTGACATTCTCCCGTGGTAAATTGTTTTATTTATTTTGAAGAAAACCCGAAGTGGAACATTTGGGATTTAAAATTGAACTGTGGGAAGAAGGATTGTTTGATTGTTTGTGGGGTATTCAAAATACACTTGCTATTTGTGTTTATAATTTTGAGTTGTGTCATTTCTTATATTTTCTAATGTCATTCAATGTTGGGTGTTTGCAGTGAGATGTATACACCTTTGTGCAGTACATTACATTGCATTTAGCCGACGCTTTTATCCAAAGCGACTTACAATAAGTGCGTTCGACCAACAAAATACAAACTTGAAGAAAACAGAATCATATAAGTACATCAGGTTTCATAGAGCTAAAACATTTAAAGTGCTACTCAACTGGCTTTAGATAAGCCAGTCCTTTATTAGTATATAAGTGATTTGTTAGTAATTCTATCGCTCAAAGTGGAGTCGAAAGAGATGAGTTTTTAGTCTGCGCCGGAAGATGTGTAAGCTTTCTGCTGTCCTGATTTCAATGGGGAGCTCATTCCACCATTTTGGAGCCAGGATAGCAAACCCACGTGTTTTTGCTGATGGGAACTTGGGTCCCCCTCGCAGTGCGGGTGCAGCGAGTTGTTTGGCCGATGCAGAGCGGAGTGCACGTGCTGGGGTGTACAGTTTAACCATGTCCTGGATGTAGGAAGGGCCAGATCCATTCACACCATGGTACGCAAGTACCAGTGTCTTGAAGTGGATTCTAGCAATTACCGGAAGCCAGTGAAGGGAGCGGAGGAGCGGCGTGGTGTGGGAGAATTTAGGAAGGTTGAAGACCAGACGAGCAGCTGCATTCTGGATGAGCTGCAGAGGTCGGATGGCACATGCAGGTAGACCAGCCAGGATGGAGTTGCAGTAGTCTAGGCGTGAGATGGCGAAAGCCTGGACCAGAACCTGCGTTGCTTTCTGGGTCAGCTGGGGACGTATCCTCCTGATGTTGTAAAGAGTGTATCTGCAGCAGCGGGTTGTTGCAGCGATGTTTGCAGTGAAGGACAGTTTGTTATCTAGGGTCACACCCAGATTCCTTGCAGTCTGAGTCGGGGTAACAACAGAGGGGCCGATGTTGATTGTTAGGTCAAGAGTGGGACAATCTTTTCCCGGAAGGAAAAGCAGTTCAGTCTTGTCAAGGTTGAGCTTGAGGTGGTGAGCAGACATCCACCGAGAGATGTCAGCTAGACAAGCAGAGATGCGTGCGACGACCTGGGTCTCTGAGCGGGGAAAGGACAGAATTAATTGGGTGTCGTCAGCGTAGCAGTGGTATGAAAAACCATGCAGGCTAATGACAGATCCGAGCGAGTTTGTGTACAGGGAGAAGAGGAGGGGACCGAGAACAGAGCCCTGAGGGACCCCTGTAGTTAATTGACAAGGGTCGGACTCCGACCCTCTCCAAGTTACCCTGTAGGTACGGTCTTTGAGGTATGAGGTGAGGAGGGAAAGTGCAGTGCCTGAAACTCCAAGTTTCTGGAGAGTGCAAAGGAGGATCTGATGGTTCACTAAAAACAACACTGGACTCTGTTGCCCCTTTTAAAATTAAGAAAATTCAACTAAGAAGACTAGATCCATGGCATAACAATGAAACACACATAATAAAGGAGAGGACAAGGCAACTAGAAAGGAAATGGCGCTCCACCAAGCATGAAGAATTTCGGTTACTCTGGCTTGATAACCTTAAAAAATATAAGAAGGCACTACGCACTGCCAGAGCAGCTTATTATTCCTCCCTAATAGAAGAAAATAAAAACAATGCCAGGTTTCTTTTTAGTACAGTAGCCAGGCTGACCGAGAGTCACAGCTCCATTGAGTCCTCTATTCCTACATCCATCAGTAGTAATGACTTTATGAACTTCTTTAATGACCACCACCTACCCTTAGCCAGCACTGAATCACCCTTAACACCGGACATATACTTAGAGTGCTTCTCTCCTATAGACCAAAACCAACTAAATTTATTATTATTATTTCATCCTCTAAGCATCTACCTGTATCTTAGACCCTGTTCCATCTAAGCTGTTCAAGGAAATTGCACCCCTAATTAATACACCTGTTTTAAATATGATGAATATATCTTTACTGTCAGGCTATGTTCCACAGTCATTTAAAGTAGCTGTAATTAAACCTATTATAAAAAAAAAAAACCTTGATCCTGAGGTTATGGCCAACTACAGGCCAATATCAAACATTCCCTTCCTCTCAAAAATCCTCGAGAAAGCAATGGCCTCACAATTGTGTGCATTTTTAAATACAAATTGTTTATTTGAGTAATTCCAGTCAGGTTTTAGAAAACATCATAGCACAGAGACAGGACTGGTTAAAGTCACAAATGACCTGCTTCGTGCATCTGATAATGGACTTGCCTCTATCCTGGTTCTGTTAGATCTAAGTGCTGCCTTTGACACTATTGACCGTAACATACTACTCCAAAGATGAGAGTTTTTGTATAAGTATAAGGGGAACTGCACTAAGCTGGTTCAGGTCATATCTATCAAAACGGTCTCAGTTTGTGTCTGTCAATGATGAATCCTCAATACAAACTACAGTCAGTCATGGAGTACCGCAAGGGTCTGTACTTGGACCCATCCTGTTCATCATATATATGCTACCATTGGGCAATATCATAAGGAATAACTCCATCAATTTTCATTGTTATGCAGATGATACACAATTGTATCTATCAATTAAACCAGATGTACAATTTCCATTAGTTAAACTGCAAGAATGCCTCACAGACATAAAGACATGGATGACCAGCAACTTTCTATTATTAAACTCTGACAAAACAGAAGTCATTATATTAGGCCCCCAGCACCTTCGGAACAAACTGTCCGACAACATAATTTCTTCGAATTGTATTACCATGACCTCCAGCACCACGGTAAAACATCTTGGTGTTATTTTTGACGAGGATTTGTCTTTTAAATCCCATATAAAGCACATTTCAAGGACTGCCTACTTCCATCTACGGAATATTGCAAAAATCAGGCACATCCTAAATCACAACAATGCAGAAACACTCATCCATGCTTTTATCACCTCCAGGCTGGATTATTGCAATTCCCTTTTATCAGGCTGTCCAAACTCATCATTAAAAACCCTTCAATGAATACAAAATGCTGCAGCACGGGTTTTAACAGGAACAAAGAAGATGGACCACATCACTCCTGCTTTAGCAGCTTTGCACTGGCTACCAGTTAAGTCCAGGATTGATTTAAAAATACTTTTACTCACATACAAAGCGATCAATGGTCAGGGACCATCCTACCTACAGGATCTTTTAATCTCCTATTGCCCCTCTAGGGCATTAAGATCCCAGAGTGCAGGTCTGTTGGTGGTTCCCAGAGTCCACAAAAAAAGGTCAGGTGCTAGAGCTTTCGGCTACCAAGCCCCGTACCTCTGGAATCAACTTCCAGTGTCGATTAGGGAGGCAGACAGTGTCCACACATTTAAGAGCAGGTTAAAGACTTTCCTTTTTAGTACAGCGTACAGTTAAGACTGGTTTTAAACCCCCTTGTATACATCCTCATGGACCCTTCGTTTTATGGAATTTTATTTATTGTACTCTAACTGTATTTGTGTCATTGTGTTATGTTCCTTTTTAAATTGGTATTTTCACATTGATCTTGTAAGATACGTTTGTTGTTTTTACATTGTTTTACATTGCCAATTGTGTTTGTTGACTTGTGAAGCCCTCTGAGACAAATAGGACTTGTGATTTTGGGCTATATAAATAAACTTGAATTGAATTGAATTTGCCTATTGCCCAATCATAATTTGAGTGCCTTTTTGTTGGCATATCTAATAGAATATTCTTAATATTGGCCTATACAACCTTTGAGCGGTAGGATTCCTTAAAGCAATGACACGAAGCATAAGGGAGGACAATAAGACATATCTGTGCATCTGTTTGTTAAACAACCTGTTTGCCCAGGGCTATAAATTGCGAATCTTGGCAAGAGAGTATATGCCAAAAGAGTGGTGCAGGGATGAGTCCTAGAACCTGGAATAAGTTAGCATTCTAGCACTTCTGGTTCCCTTGTCTAGAAGTCAATTTTCTTTTTGATTCTTTTTTGGTTCGATGCCTGAAAAAAGGTCTAAATAACTCACTGGTGATTGACAGTGGGTGCTAACAAATGACTAAATGTCATCTTGCTAAACATTAGCCGCCTTTAGCTTAGCGGTGGGGATGCGCAGCCATGCTACTGTAATGTGGTTTCTTTATAGCTTGACATTTACAAAGTCTTCTGCATTTTAACCAATCGCCATGACGCTTCCTTCTTCGACATTGATGTGTGTATTTCTATCATAAGCCATCCGTGCTTCAGTTTGAAGAAGAAGAAAAGAGAACGAGAACACAGCTATTTAAAATAAAAAATGTAGTGAAGTTGATGGGAGCTGCAGAACTGTGCGTGGACATGAGCCCCCGTCTCCATATTTACTGAGGTCCCTCAGCATATTCACTGAGGATGAAACTCTACTGTTCTTTGACCACAACGCAACATTCTTCAGCAAACAGGATGTGACCACACAGAAAGCTCTGAAGAAGACAGCTTCCTGTGTTTCACACATCTTAATTTGGAAACCCACTAGCCTCATCCCAATACCCCTCCTCGACTCCTCCTTTCCC
>CALSBZ010028099.1:0-25294 GCA_943591055.1 Gobionotothen gibberifrons
TTCCCCTCTGTGGGACTAAAAAAGGTATTCTGATTCAGATTCAGATTTTTTTTATTTTTTTTACAACAGTTGTATTTGGATGGAATGAATACCTATAGTGAAAATTCAAAGTAAAAAAATCATTTTTACAGTGAAAAAGGTCAAATGGAACCGATGGTTCCCAAATTACCCAGAGGTGAGTCCGCCTGGACTTTATTTGTCTAAATCTCTCTAAAAAGGTCAAATTTCACTTGTTTTGCATCAATCTTGATACAGGGTACTTATTATATGTTATAGTTTGGATTCATAACGCTTTTAGTCTACTAACCCATCATGTAAGGGTGGTTATCACTATAAGTAAAGGGTTTTTCTTTTTTTTCATTAGAATTTACATGTTTTTACTATGTTCCATCTGAATTTACTTTAAAATAAAAAATATATATATTGATTCTGACACTTCTACATCCAACTCACAGATGTAACCTTGCTTTGAGAAAAATAATTATTAATTTACCCCTTTTAGAAGTGAAGATATATCATTTGTTGTGTTAGTGGCATTTTCGAGCCTGAAACCTGAAAAACAGGCTCAGGGGTTAAGAGGTTAATAGAGACGGCGGTGGTGTGAGTTAAAGATATAGACAAAAAGCTGTGACTTTCTCCCTCTCAGCTGCACTGCTCCAGCCACCCAAACACGGGGGGGGGGGGGGGGGTATTTTACACACACACACCCGCGGCTGCTGCTGGAGCCGTGTTTAGAGAGGCGATGGGGATAATATCTCTGGCTGCTTATTTTTAACTGCTGTGTTGGCCGCTGAAACCCCCAGAATTCGGTGATTCGTTCAATACAAATCTTTACACTGCTTTCATACAGAAGTTCCACTTTACTGATGTATTTCTTTAAGGTTTCTCCGAACATGAGCTGTGCATGCTTGTATGGCACTTCCGTCCCAAGCAGCATACACAGAGAAAATCAGCCAGGACTGAGTCCCCAGACACTGATTCCCTGGGTTTATAATCCCCAAATTATCATCAACCAGGTAATTTTAGGATACCGTCAATCACAGATTCTGGTAAGGCAATGTCCAAATGTGGATTTGAAATTACACTTACCAGTTCTGAAGATTTGTTGGTATCCTGCCGACAACGCCAATTTGTAAGGGAAACTTCTGCAGCAATGGAGAGTCAGGACTCAGAGAGACACGAGGAGAGTTGGAGCTTTGATGTCAAACACTGATGTTTATTTACAAGTATACGGCCGGAGAATTCATATCACAAGTCACAGCAGCAAAAGGTTCTGACTGCACGGGTGGGTTGCCATGTCAATTCTGCCCAGCCTCTCTCTGGATAGACATTTGAACTAGTTTACAGAGTTAATTCACATATTGGGGGATGTTGCGTAAACACCTGGAGACACTGGAGATATCGTCTGTGGTGCTTAGAAGCCAGCATTCTCACAGTCATAAAACCCTCTATGACCGATAGGTCAGGCCATAAAACTGAGACTAAGTGCAGCAGCACATTCTTTAACCTGTTAGACCCCAAGCCTGTTTTTCATGTTTCAGGCTTGAAAATGACATTCCCAGAACAAATTCTAAAAGGGTTAAATTAATAATCTTTTTTAAAGTAATGATAAACCTGTGTAGATTTAGATGTAGAAAAGTCAGAATCAATATAGATGTTTTTTTATTTTAAAGAGAATTCAGATTGAACATGGTAAAAAACTGTAAATTATAGTGTCCATCCAAAAAATATTTTGTACTTATAGTGAAAACTAACCTTGGATGATGGGTTAGTAGACTAAAAGCTTTAGGAATCCAAAGTACAACATATAATAAGTACCCTGTATCAAGATTGATGCAAAACAAGTGATATTTGACCTTTTTAGAGACATTTAGAAAGAAAACCCCTCTTTTGGGGTCATTTGGGTGGATTTGACCTATCTCTGGCCCCCCTTGCTCGATTTTGACATGTGACATCTCTTTCTGACCGTCAGAGCCAATATAATCGAGGGGAAGTCCCACATAGTCCTTATTTGGTCATGTGTGTGTGTTATAATAATAATAATAATGCATTACATTTGTTATTAGAGCACTTTTACAGGTGCTCAAAGCGCTTTACAATTACACATTACACATATTAGACATGTAAGAGTCATTACTGTGGACATTACCCACAGGAGCAAATGCGGGTAAAGTACCGGCGCGTCTGCCAATAGATGGGAACAGCAGCAGCAGGTGGCTACCATTAGCAGCTAACTTTTGGTCTCCGATTTTTACATAAATATGGAATTATGGACTATAAATGAAAAAATTGATTTTGCACATACTTTCTCGACCTATGGATTAACCGATGCAGCATCGTTTTTTCTCGTTTGAATGCCATTGAACACGTCTATTGATCAGATTGACAGCTACGGTGAGACGATCTCCCGTAAAAGCTCCGTAAGGTACGTGTTGTGATGTCTGTGTTTGCTTCCCCTGTTGCGAGTTTGTATCTTTCAGTGTTGAGGGTGGCAGATTCTGTGTCTTTACGATCATAAACGATGTGCTGGATGTGCAGAGCTAGGATAAGTAATAAAGGAGCTTGGAGTGATTTTCGGTGCGGTAATAGGCTAGCATGTTTAGCTCGGGGGTTATTCATTGGGTCAGTGTTAGCATTGTGTTTGTTTTTGTTTTTTTAAAGAAAAATTATTTGTTTTGAGTTTTTCCCCGTTATATGGATATAAAATATTCATAGTTTATTAAATATTAAGGTTCCTTAGACGTTGTTTCATGCAAATGACGCGATTTCGGGCCCGGGCACGGGTCCGTGGGGCTTAAGAGGTTAAAGGAGATAACAGAATCAGGGTTGGTTATTAACGTCAACAGGCAATAAGGTTAAATATTTTAGGAGTAAGGAAGAATTCTTTCCCTAACAACTTCAACTTAAAGTATTCTGAATTTCAGCCAATCCTTCCTATGAATTAAATGATAACACGTGTAGTCAGTGCAAGTTATAATAAACAATAATTTTGAGGGTGAGTATTAACTACGTTTTTTTGTTCTCAAGATTCAAATGGGTCTTGCAGGGTCAGATGTATCTACGGCAGATAGCGAAGAAGAATACATTCCAAATCCCAGAGAAAGAGAAAGCACAGACAGTGAGAGCAACATTGAAGTACCAATTATCAAGAAGTCCAGTCAGTCATCCAGGGAAAGCAAAAACATTTCACACAGCAGAGCAGTAAATACAGGTGAAATGGAGCAGTCGCATACAACCAACAAAGCAAGTGACTCAATGCCCCCTGATAACGAGCCGGCCGTATTTGTGAATGCATTAATGAAGAAAGAGGATGGATCAAGAAAATATAATAAAAAGCACCACTGCTATTATTGTGAACTACAAGTTCAAAAAAAGTCCAGACACCTGATTGGTAAACACAAAGATAAAGTGGAAGTTGCAAAAGCAATGAGTTTCCAAATAAAGTCCAAGGAAAGACGACTGCAATTAGATTTCATCAGAAATAAAGGGAACTTAGCACACAACAATCAAGTTTTGAAGGACGGAGAAGGAAAACGTATTCCGTACAAGCAACCCCCCAGAAATACTGATGGAACATAAGTGATGCATTGTTATGCTATTGCTATGGTTTGTTTTCAAGGAAGGTTATGTGGCGCCATTTTCTATCCTGTAAATTCAAACACGAAGGTAATAGATCTAAAGGCAGATCAAGAGTCCAAGAATTATATGCTTTTGCTGAACCAGCTCCAGAGGAATTTAGTGACGCATACTGGAAGTTCTTAAGTGATATGAATCAAGACAAGATTACGATTGCGGTGAAGCAAGACAGATTTATTCTACTGTTTGGTTACAGATTGTTCAAGAAGAATGAGACGGTAACCAGCCAACTTCAACACATCCGACAAAAACTGAGGGAGCTGGGTCGACTGTTGCTGGCAGCTAAACAAGTTACGACCGTGAAGACAATCAAATAACTTATTAAGCCTGACAGGTATGGTGATGTTGTAAATGCTGCAAGATGCCTCGCTGGTTTTAGTGATAAAACTGGCAAATATCAACGTCCATCTCTTGCCCGCAAAGTTGGGCACAGCTTGCATTCATAGGCCATGTTCCTCAAGTCTGAAGGGTTGAAGTCCAACGATAAAGAAACTGCCAAAGATGCTGAGGAATTTGCGCAGCTATACAGAGAAATTTGGAAATGTAACATTGCAAGCCAAGCGCTAACTCAACTTGAATAGTCCAAGTGGAATTCTCCTCAACTCCTTCCATTCACAAAAGACGTCCAAAATCTTCATTCTCATTTATTTGAGAAACAGCTCGAATCCTTGAAGGACCTAAAAGAAGAGGTATCACAGTCTAACTGGAAAGACTTGGCCAAAGTCACCCTGGCTCAAGTGATCCTCTTCAACCGCCGGAGAGAAGGAGAAGTATCAAGAATGCCCGTTTCAGCGTATTTATCCAGAGACTTATCGGAAACGCATGAGGATGTAAACTTGGCACTAACAACACTAGAGCAGAAGGTTTGCAAACATTTTGTCCGGATAAAGAGAGAAAGAAAAGTTCCAGTACTCCTCACCCCACTCATGAGGGAATCACTTGACACTCTGATTAAAAAGCGAGAAGAATGTGGGGTACTCAAAGAAAATGTCTTCTTGTTTGCGTTGCCAAATTCTGTCCATTACCTTAGGGGTTCTGATTGCCTGAGGCAGTTTGTGCGTGAATGTAAAAATATCAAGAATCCAAAAGCGCTGACCTCCACGAAACTCAGGAAACACATTGCTACTCTTTCAACCGTTCTGAATCTCAAGACAACATAACTTGACCAGTTAGCAGATTTCCTTGGGCATAACATTGAAGTCAGCCGAAAGCACTACCGCCTTCCAGAAGGCCTCTCCAGCTTGCTAAAATAAGCAAGGTTCTGCTGTCATTGGAACAGGGACGAATAGGCGAATACAAAGGGAAGAATCTGGATGAGATCCACATTGATGTGAACGGTGTAATATCCAATAAATATTTTGTTTTTTAAATACAATTTAAAACGGGACATCATTGTCAACCTTTAAATCATACTCTTTCAGAAGAAAAATACATTTCAGTCAGACAACTCACATGTTCTTAATATGTGTATTATAAGCAGCATATAGTTTGAGTTTGGTGTCTAGGCTCGGGCATCATCACTCCACAGAATTACAAAGAACATTGAGTGATGATTAGATAACTATCCCCCGAGCCTACAGGTGGAAGCTGGGGTGGTGGGGGGGCAGGCAAGCAGCAGCAACATGAAACACAGCAGGAACATGAACGTAGCAATAGCAAGTGAACACAGCAGTGGCAGCAGCAGCATAGCGAGGCAAAGGCAGAGAGACCTGGCTGCTTAAATAGAGCGGCATGTTTAGGAGAATGTGTTTGGTTGGTTGTAAGAGGGACGAGGTGCGTCACGTGTTAATGTATCATTGGTGCTCGAGTTGACTGCCTGAACTAGCTCGCAGGCTTTGCCCCATTTCAGTCAGACAACTCACGTGTTCTTAATCTTAATTTATTATAGCAGCATATAGTTTGAGTTTGGCGTCTAGGCTCGGGCCTCATCACTCAACAGATTTACAAAGAACATTGAGTGATGATTAGATAACTATCCCCCAACACGCGTGGAGATTAGATAACTCTCCCCCAACACGGCATGGAGATTATATACCTATCCCCTGTGGGCGATTTCGAACCCTGAAGGCAGGAGAGACTGAAAAGAGTCAAGGGAAGCTTATAAAAGTTAACAGCATTTAATTAAACAAAAGTGCAGTGGTGTACAAATGAAATTGCAAGGAGACACTCTCCCCATCTGTCTGCTCAGTTCAGTCACCGGGGTCAGAAGCCCTGCTCCCTGGTTTGTCCTCCCTGTTGTCTCCTGAGGTCTTCTCCTATTGGCCGGCGTCATCGGGGGCGGGTCCTATGCATGTGGTGCCTTTTCTGTTGCTAAATTACATCATTCTGGTGTCTGTGGTGTTTAAACATTCCCTGCTACACATTATTCAGCTTCAATAAATGAGTGCTAATCCCAGTGTGCTCAGTTTAGAACATCACATGTCATTTCACCTTCTATCATGGTTTGAAACCGTAGCATTTGTCAGATGCTAATGCTAACTGGAAGTGACGCATTTTCAGAATAAAAGTGTCAAGTTAACAGTTAGTGAACTTCCGGTTTTTCAGAATAAAACTGATTTAATTCAAATTACACCTTATCACCATTGATTTTAAATTGACTAACACCCCCAAAACTGCGAGGACCGAGAGCCTGACGCTGGTGATATTAGTTTGATAAGAAGAGGGCCTGGTGAAACAGCCACATGGCCATTCCCCCTAAGCACCGTGGCTTTGAGGGGAATATACTACCTAGTGAAACTGCTATGTGAAGGCCAGTGTAAGAGTCTGTGAGGGCTGATAATTTATTCCGGGAAATTACTCAGACCTACTAATTGACCTGACCGAAGTTATTGAGTCAATGTAAGTTTACTGCTTGGCTCAGATCCACCAACGTCAGCAAGATCTCACCTCTATTAACTCCCCGAAGAACCAGGTTCTATTAACTGCTGTTTCAATTCAGACAACTCTCTTAAATCTGTTTAAGCGAAGGATTTTGATATCCGTAAATGAGGTGTGGCCCTACCTAACCCCTCGATTCCACCGGGTCCGGCTGCGGCGCGTAACGGCTGCGCCACGGTTTTGGTCCGGCCTCCTCCGGCGTCATACCCTACCGGGCGCGTTTCAGAAGCATTACGGAAGCGGAGCGTCTTGCCTGTCTGCTCGCAGTTTTTGTTGATTTGGGCATATTTCCTGGGCAGGCTACTTTGTACAGACAAAGTTAATAATAATTATAATATCCCAGTTATAAACGACATGAATCAAAGATGTATTTTAGTGGTAAAATCATCATAATTATTCTATATATATAATTTACACAGTGCCTGTAAACCGGAGGAGAACGCTGGCATTTCTCCTCCTACTTGAAAGACTACGGAGGGATAGGGTCTGCAAAATTAGTTTGTGTGTGTGTATATATATATTTAAATATGCTATATATGCTCTGAACGTTCCACTTCCTGCCTGCCCGACATTACCTTAAGGCTGCGCCGAGCCGCTTCTGGGACGCTTCTGAGCCGTAACGTGGCGCGTGTGGTGGAATAGCACCCATTGACTAGAGTGGCCGCTATGGCCGTAACGCGCCGCAGACGGACCCGGTGGAATCTAGGTGTGAGTGTGGCAGGGTGCAATCTTACCTTTGAAGCAGGAGAGGAGAGCGCAGATGTCTTTTAAGTTGTCCCAATCCAAAAGGTGGGATCAGTTTATTTGAAGAAAAATAGGTCCAAACTAATACAGGGTTTTTACCTTCTCTCTTTAAAACATTAAAATCATACTAAACCTATCATGCTGTGATCATGTTCTAATATGAAACCTTAACCTCTTAAACCCGAAGTACGCCCACGTGGGCCCCCCCCACACATTATTTTTTGAGACTATGTCTCAGGGCTTCTTAACATTTATGAAACTATTAATGTTCCATACCCTTTTAAAGTTAAGAAACGCCGCTAACTGAATATATGAACCATTTTTAGCTAAAAAAAACACAACAGCAATACCAAGCCTTTGAATTAGCATTGAGCGAAAAAAATACTACCTAATGCTAACGCTTTTTTACACAGAACTCACGGTAGAAATGCCGTTATTACTATCTTAACTGCACAAACAAGATTTACGATTTAAAGCTGAGACTCCACAGATTCCAGACATGTAATGTCATCACTGTACGACCCCGAATTGTGGAGCTATCAGCCAGAAAAGAGAAAGTAAACAACATCCGGTTTCAAAAATATTACAATAATTACGTCTTACCTTTTTTGATTTGTGATCAAAAGTTGTGTTCACTGGAATAAAAACGCCGCTCAAGGTTAATCCAATGTCTTTGTGTCACGTAGAATTTTTTACTGATAATCCATCATCATATTTATGGCAATATACTGGGTATAAAGTTTTGCAGTCCAGGCTTGCACTTTCAGATATGCTTCGTTTGGTTCTCTATTATGTAAACACATATTTCCAAGGCACTCCTTTATAATTATTAGGATAAATAAAAACAGGTTTGAAATCATTCCAATGTACACTATAGGACAGTAAACCAAAAATATCGTTTAAAGTTGGTGAGATACAAAAATATGCATAAATTAATAAATGTTAACTAGGTAAAATAAGATATAAATGAACAACAAAAATAAAATAAGTTATATTTATTTGTAATTGGCTATGGTAGGTTATTGGTTATGTTCACATACTTATTTGATTATTAAAATGTAAACCGATCTTTTTCATATGGGTGTTTTAGAGTTGTACCCCCTAGATCAGGGGCCGTATTCACAAAGGATCTTAAGGCTAAAAGTAGCTCCTAACTGGCGAATTTAGGAGAAACTCCTAAACATAATGGGCGTGTCAGTCTTAAATTTAGGACTCCTAATTGTTTTCACTAAGAGCAATTCACAAAGTATTTTAGGCTTAAAAGTAGCACCTAAGTTTAGGAGAGCTTAAAAGTCCTCGAGAGGACTCCTAACTCAGTAAGACCTATTCACAAAAACTCAGAAGAGGAAGAGCTGTGTGATGTGATGCTGCAGCTGGACTTTCATCTTGATTTCTCCTGTGGGGAAGATATATATATAATTTGTAACACATTTTTGGGAAGCGGGTTGAACAGTTGCACATTGTAATTCTTCTGTAAATATTAAACAGAAAGGTTTTTCATGTAGCCTATTGCAATTATTGCATGCATACCCCTCAATCTCCTTTTTCATTCACAACGTTTCATATCACTGTAGCCTTTGTTAATTGTACATTTAAATCATGCAAATGCATTTCCCAAATGAATGCAAGCAATGTTAATAATGGACTTACCTGTAGCCGCGACGGCTCTTTTATAGTCGGCAATCTCCGACCTACACTGTGATTGCAGCGCATACCACCTCTTTTCGCAGTCATCGGTAGAGCGACACACCGCAGGGAAGGAAGCATTGATGTTTAAGCATATTTCTTCCCATGCCTCCCGCTTCTTCTTACTGGTCACTCCAGAGCCAAATTTCCCCTTTAGTATTCCCCTCCTCTCCAGCACAAACTGGGCCAGCAGTAACAATTGGTCCTGGGACCAATTGGGCTTTCGCTTGCGTTTAACTTTGTCTTCACTTTCATTCATCATGATAGGGGGACTTGAACGGCGGTATGGGCTGTTATTGAAAGTGTTTCAGTGCTGGAAATATGCTCATTGGATAATAGTTTGCAGGGTGCTTTTAATTGCCTCCTTGATTTAATGCAATTTACGTATTTTTATTGTTTGCTCTCTCTCTTTAACGCGCATATACAATGTCATTATCGTGGTCTGCACAAACTTGTCATCATGCGTGTATTCTGCTAACTGCACTGTCCATAACTATTTGATAGGAATACATTTCTAGCCGACGCTATTTCCTTGTTTTTCAGTGATTTAGTGGGCTCGTTTGTGGGATGTTGCGGATGAGTTTCACCGAGACCGCCTGCTCTGAACAACCAATCACCGTACTGACCGCTTCGAAACTCATGCACGAGAATCAACGTCATCCATAGCAACGGCGCGTCACTCTTAGTTCACTCTTAGTGATTTATCCTTACTATGAGTAGGTCTCAGCGGCTTTGTGAATAACTTTTAAGAAAAAACTCCTACGTAAAATGTTTTAGCGCGAGTTAGGAGCACTCCTAGCGGTAAGATAAAATGCTTTGTGAATACGTCCCCAGGTCTCTAGTAATTGTGTGCTCAAAGTGCACCAGATTGAAGCATTTTACTTTAAAATGGGCATACCCCCGGACCCCCCTAGAGGATGTGATGTCCACCCCCCAATTAAAACACGTTCATACAATACTGAATACATTTGAAGCCATTTTGACGTATATGACCTATGTCAATACGTTTCTGTTTTTGTAGTGTATTTGTCTTTTGGAGAGATTTTTCATTTAATCTTTATATATAAAATCTCGCCTAGGGCAGCAAATTGTCTAGAACCGGCCCTGGTACTAGGCCTCAAGAGCCTTTCTTGTTCTGGTGTAACGGAGTTACAAATGTGTAGACATAAATATAGTTATAAATTACAATTTATAATGGGTTGTGAATTTTATTTGTATGGGATTGTTTCCTTTTGATGTTTTTGAGTTATGTTTCTGGTGGGAACACTTTCCCGTTGCACATCTTTTTCAATTTCTTGTATGTCATTTCCGCTTTCCCCTCACATTGAAGTGAGTGCTGCGGAGGGTAAGCTGTGCTGGGAGAGGTGTTACAAATCATTGCGGTTTTGTGTGATGGACCGGCTGTTTGGGTTGATGGAAGTGATTTGCGTTGTTGAGTGTTAATTTGGGTACATTGTTGACCCGTTTTTGTTTGGTTTTCACCGTAGGAAATTGTATTTTTTTAGTGATATCTGTGGTGTGGTTTTGGCGGGAATTAGACGCGATCTGCGTCATTCTCTTTGTTTACATATTAACCCTTCCTTTCTTTTCTTTTGTAAAGATGTGCAGCGTGGATTCAAGGAGAATATTGTGTTTTGTTCTCAGGTATGTTTGTATTTTTGTGTGATTACTTAATAAGATTTTCTTGTTCATTTCTTAATCTATAAATAAGCTAGTATGTATGAATAAATACTAAAGAGACATTGAAGTGAGTGCTGCGGAGGATGTGCAGCGTGGATTCAAGGAGAATATTGTGTTTTGTTCTCAGTCCTCAGAATAAATGCCAGAAAAGACACCCAGATGCTTTGCTGTCCTTTCCTGATCGATAACAGGTCGCTTACGGTTGTGACCCGTTACACTGGCAGACACTGTTAGAAATTAAAATCAATGTTGATATGGCGTAATTTGAATTAAATACACTATTTGATTTAAATCAGTTTTATTCTGAAAAACCGGAAGTTCACTAACTATTAACTTGACACTTTTATTCTGAAAATGTGTCACTTCCGGTTAGCATTAAGCATCTGGCGGAATGCTTTCAAACCTTGAATTGAAGGTGAAATGACATGTGATGTTGTACACTGAGCACGCTGGGATTAGCACTCATTTATTGACGCTGAATAATGTGTATCAGGGAATGTTTAAATAACCACAGACAACAGAATTATGTAATTTAGCAACAGAAAAAGGACGACGACGCCGGCCAATAGGAGAATATCTCAGATGACAACAGGCAGAGCAAGCCAAGAATCGATCTCTTCTGACCCCCCGACCTGGACTGAGCGGTCGTATGAGGAGAGCGCCTCCTTGCAATTTCTTTTGTACACCACCGCATCTTTTGTTTAATTAAATGCTGTTAACTTTTATAAGCTTCCCTTGACTCTTTTCAGTCTCTCCTGCCTTCAGGGTTCTAGAATACACTTACATTTTGGCGTCACTGGGTGGACTCTGAAGCGGGATAGCTGGAATAGAGGGGAAGGCTGCAAGCTAACTAGCATCACAGCAGGCTGCAGACAAAGGAGTTTTTTGGCTGGGCCTAAACGAAAGGTGAGACGGTTACCTGTTTAATTCAAAAACTGTATAGTAAAATAACTTACATTAGGTGCAGGCGTTGGTAGTGATTTGTAGATTGATCTGTGGTGATAACATGGTGATTGCGAGTGGTGTTTCTATTGTATATAGTGTTTCTATTGTCTCTGTTGTATCTTCGGCGCCGCCCGAGTAATGTTAATATTACATAGTATTAAGACCTTCTGGGGAGGCATTAGATTGTATCGGGTATAGGACTGGGTCCACATTGTGTTAAATACCTCTGGGTAGGTACCAGACTTTATCTGTTTTACACTGGACTGGGTCCATTCATGTTAGTCTATATGTTTGATGTGTTAAACTGGCGTAGTCGGGTTTAATAAAGTATATTGTGTGGAGTTTTAAGCCGAAAAGTATATTTTTGTGCGATGTTCTAAGCCGAAAAGATTGTGTACAAGATTGGTATGAGATCAGCTTTTAAGGTCAGCATCTATAGAATTTAGAGCTAAGATAAATGAAGATTGTGTTGTTATGTATTGTCAGTGTGGGTTTTTTATCTTGACATGTTGTGTTCCCCTTCCTCCAGTCACATGAGGTTAGTGCTATACTGCTAAGCTAGTTAGCTAGCCAGTTAGCATTACTAGGTGGTGATATAGTTTGAGTAAAGATACAACTGGTAACTACTGATTAAATACACAGGGATGGTGTAGATGTACGTTGAGAGTAGATTGAGTTGTTTTGTTTTCCATGCTTTTCAAAGAAAGTAATTTGAACTTTATTGTTTGGGGAAATAAATAGGAAGTAGGTTTATGAACCAGAAGTGCAAGTTGATACAATTGAGAGGAGTTAAAAATAAAACAGCTCCCTTAGCGGACATAATAAGTATTACAGTTAATACATTCTTCCCCACCAGATAAAGATTACATGTGGTTTCTTTGAATTGAAGTATTGTAGTTAACTCATGTTATGACATTTGCATAATTTCATAAACTTGAGTATACACTGTACACGGTTTATTTGGATTTGCACCATATTCCTATTTTCATATTACTAAGTCAAAAACATACACTGTTCATTTTTATTTATTTATTCAGATTTTAAAAATGTGCATAATTTCAAAATGTTAATTTAATTTGTCTAGTTTTGATTTAGATTTTCCAATTTCAGTTTTACAACATTTATAAAAAAAATATTCCAAAAAGAATAATACCAGATTTTAAAGTTAAGTTCAGGTGACATAGGATATCTTTATAAAGAATACAAAGGTACTATTCAGAGGATTAGTTTTTCATCTTTGATAACTTAATAATATTATCCAAGTACTTAAACATGTCGCCAAAAGACACCAAGTTGAGACCAGTCGCAGAGCCAGGCTCAACTGCAGATATCAAGGAAAGGGTAAAAATCAGATCAGATGCTTTAACAGTTCCAAGTAAAAGACAGAAGACATGGAACCAAATAGAGAAACAGTTGGAACAGTGGCAAACGAGAGGATTGATTCCAGCAGATGATCAACCTGGACCAACGGAAGCCCATAGAAAAGCTGTAGTTGAATATGAGAATGCTGAATACCTACAACAGGAAAAAGCATGGATCAAAGCCGGACGACGCTCTTGGTATGGACCTGAAAACATCGCTATGAACAGAGCTGAAAAAAGAAAATATATGGTTGCAAGTCTGGTACTTCATCTGGAAGATGCCAGCCAAGGATTGACAAACAGCTTACATGTGATAGAACTCAGCAGAAGAATGGAAGAGGAGACCAACAGAAGAATGGAAGCAGAGCTCAACAGAAGAATGGCTGAACTCGGCAGAAGAATGGAAGAGGAGACCAACAGAAGAATGGAAGCAGAGCTCAACAGAAGAATGGAGGCAGAACTCATCAGAGGAATGGAAGAAAGAAAGGCAGATCAAGCAAAAAATTACATTATTGAAGAAAGACGGAAGGCAGATGAAGCCCATAATGACATTATTGCAGAAAGACAAAGGGAGGAAGATAAATACCAACAACTTCTGGTGGAAAGACGACAAGAAGATGTAAGATTCCAGGACAAGATGGCAGATAGACAATGGAGAGAAAGGAGAGAACAAGAAGAAAGAAGAACTCAAAGAAAACGCCGAACAAACTACTCTCCTGACTATTCCAAAGGACAGGGAGATAAAGATGACGACAGTGGCACACAGTCTGAAACCAGTAGCCCCAAAACTAAAAGAACCAAGACCGGTGCACATACCTCCATGCCATTGATAGCGGCTGGAAGAGGAGGATTTGACATGGAATGGAGGGACATGGAATCATTAGTGGCAAAACTACCTCCACTCACGAAAGGAGGTCAGAAGTGGGTGACTGAACTGGAGAAATACACTGTCCAAGATCACCTGTGCTTGGGAGACATGAGGGCCCTGCTTGGACGGATAGAAGGAAGACTAGAGGCAATAGCAGTGGATTCCAAGGCCAATTGCACGCACGACCCAGATGACATTTCATTCAACAATATCAGGTCGAATTATTCGGCTGCTATTCGTCACATCTACCCGACAACACGCAGTTTACATGCCCTCACCGGCCTGAGGAAAGGCACGGAGGAAGACATGCATGCCTTCCTGAAGAGATGCGAAGGAGTGTGGGAGGACTGCACTGGAGAATGACATGACGTTTCGCCGGCTGTCACAATGCTGTGGAAGGACACGGTCATTAAAGCCCTTCCCCAATCAGTGCAGGCACGCCTTAGAGATGTGGTGGGGTTAGAAGCTAAAATCTCAGAAGAATGGAGACTACATCTCATTCACCACAACATCAAATACCAGGAAATAACAAAGGAAGATGATGAAGAAACAAAGAAACTGGAAAAAATACTTTTGAAGATGCAGGTGGCTGAGAAAGATACTGAAGCTAATCAGATGGCCATACTAGCAGAGAAGGCAGGGTGGACACCTCCAACAGTTCAAACTCAGGAAGAACCAGAGAATCAAATGCAGAACCAACAAAGCGGAGGAGGAAGTGTATGTCCACAAAACCAAGTTCAGCAGATACCTGTGTATCTTCCTACGCAAGTACAGCCACAAGCACCACAGTATCTTCAACAGCAAACACCTGTGTATCTTCCTATGCAAGTACAGCCACAAGCACTGCAGTATCTTCCCACACAATTCCAGCAACAGCAAATACCTGTGTATCTTCCTACCCAAGTACAGTCGCAAGCTCAGGTATACACTCCCATACAGCATCAACAAAAGGGACAATGGAGAGGAAAGCAACGATCAAGAGGAAGAAGGGATGATGGCTGCTTCATATGTGGTGATTGTAGACATTTGGCCAGAGATTTCCCACCCAGCAATATCCACCACAAGGTAGCACCTCACAATACAGAGGAAAACCAGTGTTAGATATGAGAAAGATTGAGGCGGAAGCATATGCCAGGGCCATGACAAATATTACTGTTGGATCAGGTGATTGGGTAAATGTAAAAATCCACAAAATGAACTCGTTGCAACCTGTATGGAGTGGACCATGGGAAGTTGTAGAACGCACTGCAGATGCACTCCGGATCAAAGTTAAAAAAGGAACATGTTGGCACCCACTTACACATTGTGTAGCCGTACCGCCACATTTCCAGAAACTGCACGGCAGTTAGAACTGATTTTGGAAAACTGGTACAAAACAATAAGGAATCGAAAAATGTTAGGAATGACAGCACCAGGAGATGAGTAAACTCAAGAATCCGTAGAGTGTAAATACATTGAGAAACATATTTTTACACTCAAACTGTTTGCATATCATAGACAAGGAATTTAGATAATATAAATAAATGTTAAAGTAGACATAGGCCTACACTTGAGTCAAATGATATTACTGAGATCTGATTGGTGTGCTCTGCAGGTTTACTATTGTTCTAAGTAACAGTGGGATTTAGAATATTGGAGAGAGTGTGGAGATGTTCTTTCGTAGTGTTTGAAATATGTGATGCTTGAAACATGTAGGTATTCCAATTTATAGGAGAAAATGGTTTCCTGAAAGAGTTATGTTGGGTAAATATGTAACAATGGTTGAAGTAATTCTTAGAAGGAGTTTGTGTAATATCATTAGTAGACATTAATTGTGTTGTTTAGATGGCATTTAACAATTAAGACAGATAGTATGATTAGTAAAGACAGAGTGGAAAGGGTTGGATTTATTTAACCTCAGTGTGCTAGACTTCCTATAGGTAATGCGTCCCGAGACCTGGACTCCCCCTCTGCGTCAGAAAAGCTACGACCCCGACCCTCCAAGCAGACAAAAGACCTAACCCAACAGGAGACTCCTCCTTCTCCATCGAACAGACAGAGAACCAGAGCTGAAACAACAACAACAAGACTGCATCCAGAACTGCAGCCAGAACTATCTCCACCTGAGGCATCCAGAAGCAAACTTTATGCTGACATACAGAGATACTCTCATCAGTCCCTCCGACGGGGCATGAAGTTCCAAGCTGAGCCACGAGATTTGGCAAGAGCAAAGTGTGAGACGTGAGAGCAGAATCCGCCCTCCATGAAAGCAGCGAAGAGACTGTAAAGGAGGAGATGAAGTGCAAGAACAGTGGCATGATGTGGGCTGCAGATGTAACTGGGCCAAAGGCTGCCTACAAGAGTTACAGCGGATGGATACTCTATTTCCCTCAGCAGACACAAGTCTTCCAAGGTAACGTACTTGTGTTTTAAACAGGTCACACTTTCTGGGCTTTAGTTTTATCCCATGCTCCCTCAGCCGTTATAGCACTCTTCTGACAGCATTGATATGATCCTCAAATGACCTGCTAAACACAAGCACATCATCAAGATACGGCACACATATTTCATCCCTTAAGCCCTCCAAGCACTCTTCCATGCAGCGCTGGAATGCTGCAGGGGCATTCATGAGTCCAAACGGGATTCGTACCCACTCATAAAGGCCCCAGGGGGTCACAAAGGCTGTTAGGTGTCTACTGTCTTTGGCCATGAAACCCTGGTGGTATGCCTTACCCCTAGACTCCACCGGGTCCGTCTGCGGCGTGTTACGGCCGCGTTACGGCTGCGACGCGGCGTCCGCAAGGATAGCGGCCACTCTAGTCAATGGGTGCTATTCCACCACACGCGGCGCATTACGGCTCAGAAGCGTCCCAGACGCGTCCCAGAAGCGGCTCGGCGCAGGGCTCCTCTAAAATTAGGATGAATCCTATTTTTGTCACGGCGCAGCCGTAAGGCAATGTCGGGCAAGCAGGAAGTGGAACGTTCAGAGCATATATAGCATATTTAAATATATATATACACACACACAAACTCATTTTGCAGACCCTATCCCTCCATAGTCTTTCAAGTAGGAGGAGAAATGCCAGCGTTCTCCTCCGGTTTACAGGCACTGTGTAAATTATATATATATAATAATTATGATGATGAATGCATTTTTACCACTAAAATACAGCAACACATCTTTGATTCATGTCGTTTATAACTGGAATATTATTATTATTAACTTTGTCTGTACAAAGTAGCCTGTCCAGGAAATATGCCCAAATCAACGAGCAGACAGGCAAGACGCTCTGAAATGCTTCTGAAACGCGCCTGGTAGGGTACGACGCCGGAGGAGGCCGGACCAAAACCGCGGCGCAGCCGTTACGCGACGCAGACGGACCCGGTGGAATCGAGGGTCCAGCAGTGAAAAGAGTGTGTTTCCTCCCAGGTTATCCATAATGTCCTGTACTCTGGGGATGGGATGGCGATCTGAGTGGGTTTTCCTGTTGAGCTCCCTGTAGTCAATACATAAACGTAGAGTTCCGTCCTTTTTTCTTACGCAGACGATTGGAGAGGAGTAGGAAGACATGGACTTTTCAACCCACCCTTGTGCTATCAAGTCCAGCAAGTAATCTTTCATCTCTTTGTATAAGGGTTTTGGAACAGAGCGGTAGGCTCTTGACACTGGCTCAGCATCCTGTAGTGAAATCTTCATTTGCAAGTTTTCCACACAGCCTATGTCGTCATCAGACTTGGAAAATAACTCTGATTCTTCTCTTAGCATCTGATCGACTATTTGTCTCTGGTGTTCATCAAGGTGAGTCAAATCCACAGGGGGATCCCACTGCTCATGCACAGGGGGGCTTTCACTGGAGATCTGGGCGTTGACATGGTGGATGGATGCAGCAGGTTTTTGGTCTGTTTTAAATATGTTTGCAGGATATACTGATCTGACTGACTGTACAGTTCCAATAATAGTTCTTGCTGCCATCGTAATGTCATGGCTTGTAGTGTTTTGCACACTAACAATAATTATTGGGACTGTATCTGCCTTCACGGACACAAGAGTATCACAAAACTCTAATCCTTCAGGCCATTGTGGGTTCTCATTTGGCTCAAAAACCAGAGTTTTACTCTTTGAAAAGTGGAGCCTGTACTCGACACTCAAGTTGAATGGAGCTACGTTTAGGCACACTAACTCTCTCATTTGCTGTTCTTACATTATAGTCACATGTCTGTCTTACACTCACAGCATTAATAAAGGCTTTTGCTTTGTTTTTTCGAAGATGAGGAAAGGCAATTTTTACTGCCTGCACAAGCTTCTGTTGGTAATTAAATCAATGTTGTAATGGCATAATTTAGCTTAAATGTTGATTTTATTGAAAAACAGAATTATTCACGCAAAATGTATGTTAAGCTTTTATTTTGAAATGACTTCCGCCAGAACCAGAATACAAGTTTATTTTGAAAATCTATTCCGGAAGTTATCTCTGAAATACTGACGGAAGCTTGAACTCAATGTAAAACCGAACGTAAACAATACCAGCCGTTGTGACAAGATAAAAAGTGATGCAGGCGAGTGTGTAGAACCAAGGCGTGTTTAGTCATGTGTTGAATATACAATGAAAAATCCTCTGTTATGTGCAAAGTCGGACGTTGAAGACTAAGGCGGCTGGCTCCCTCCCCCACAGAAGAGAGAGTATAAAGGCAGCCGGTGAGCACAGCTGGGGTCTCTCTTTCCCTTTCTCCCCAACTCCCGGAGGACACAGCTGCAGCTGTTTCCTCCTCTTTCAACTCCCGATCCTGCCTGTAACACCACCGCGCCTGATTTTCGATTAAAGTACCAACCTTTTAAACTTTAGTTGAGACTCACTGATCTCCTTATTTTAAAACCTTCTCTTCTGGACTCAAGAATAATGGACTAATCAATAGTTGGCGACCCTGACCTGATCTTGACGACGGAAGAGAGATAACCAACCGGCTGTTTTCTCGAGGCGCTCGCCGCCATTCTGCACACATTGAGCTCAAAAATCGAATCGGTAAGGAGAAACCAGTTATTGTCAAAGTTCTTCACTAGTTATACTAGGCCATTTTAGATTTGTGTGTCTGATGGCGGCCGGCGGATCCTGAGAACAGCTGTGCATTTTAATGTTAAAAAACCTAAATTGATATAAATAATCACTCAAACCAAGAGGCGTTGTTCTGTTACGGGCACGGTGAGTTTAATTTCATTTAAGTTTTTACATTTAATCCTGCATGCTTTTAATTTTGTGTGTGTTATATTTTAAACATTAACTTGTGTAAACATTAATTCATTGAGGCGTTTTGTTAGTCTTCAGAGATGTGTCTTTTGTCATCTTGGTAGTTTTTAACTATACAATTTGGGGGTATCGATGCTCATTTAAATATAGATTTAAGATTGAAGGACACAGAACATGAAGACTTGAACAAAAACGTAGCATACCGGCTAACGACTGGTAATATGAGTTAAAAAACCTTTTTTAAAAGGTCTGATTTAGTGCGAGAGGAAGGCTAAAGTCAGTGTTTTTTATTCTGTTCTATTTGCTACCAAACATTGCGATTGGATTACGATGAGTAGTGCGACATAACTGCGTTAGTATGACGATATTCTGCTAATTGTCTATGATTGGCGACTTAATTTGTCCTATGTTGGCGTGTTTTAATAAGAACAGATAAAAACAATAGAGGTTTTAAAGTCAAATAGTATGATGTGGAGAAGTTTATGGCTTAAGCATCATAGGGTTAAGAGGATATCTTTAGGATAAAGCCCATTTTTGTTTGCGATTGTTTTCTTTTGCATGTACTAAAAAACCGGATTTTCCTTTTGGACTCTAGTACACCAGGTCTATTTTCAAATCCCTTTGTTCTAAGACCACATGTTGAAAAAACAGAGACATGGCAGACGCCATTTAGTGAAATGCTAATTGACTCATTCACCTTTGTTTTCATTCCAATGAGGCAAAGGGAAAAGCGCCATTTTGTAAAATGCAAATTATACCTTTGTTTATACTAAACTGGCTGGTTTCACTCCAAATGAGGAATTGTTCTGACTTCCAATTACTGAAGAACAAATCATACTTCTTGTCACAGTTGGATCTCGGAAATAGTACAGTTTGTTAAAACAGATTATTAATTCCGTTGAGAGTTGAGTATTTGTAGTGAAAGAATATTGGGGAGTCTCAAATCTCATTTTTGAATTGATTAATGCTGGCAAACGTGTTTTGGCGTGTTTTTTGCAGTGTTCTTGTTGGCAGATGTGTTTTGGCGAGTTTTGTGCTCTAGTGTTTAACCATATTGAAATTCTTTTCCCATTCTTAAGATACTTTTTAAGGAAAATAGCCATCTTGTAAAAAGAGGTTATTTTACAACAGCTCCACCTAGTGGTTTAAGATGGAGATTACACCATAGGGAAACAGAGTATCAATAATAAACATCAGCAGTAATATCCTGGAGTCTAATCTTGAGTGTTATTAAAAGAATACATGTGGTTTCTATTTTTAAGATAAAAGAGATCTTACATAATAGTCATAGAATATTCAAACAGATGTATTGAAGCTAAAACAAGCCAATTTGCATAATCATATGCATTTCAGAGTACACATTAAATACCAGATTTTAATTTCCACAATATTTCCTTTTCATATTTCAAAAATCCAAACATTGTGCAATTTTTATTTTTTAATACAATCTTAAACTTTTGAATAAAAAAAAAATATATATATATATATATATATATATATATATATATAAAAAAAAAAAAATAAACATAACTTAAATTTTCTGGAAAAAAAAAAAAAAAAAAATCTGAAGAGATAGGACATTTTTATAAGGAATACAAGGGTACTACTCGGAGGATTAGTGTTGAATCTTTGATAACTTAATAATTTTATCGTAGTACTAAAAAACATGTCACCAAATGGCACCAAGTTGAAGCCAGACGTAAAGCCAGGCTCAACTGCAGACATCAAGGAAAGGGTAAAAACCAGATCAGATGCTACAACCATTCCAAGTCTTAGACAGAAGACATGGAACCCCCTAGAGACACTGTGGGGACAATGGCAAACAAGAGGGCTGTTTCCGGCAGATGATCAACCGGGACCAACGATAGCCCATAGAAAAGCTGTAATTGACTATGAGAATGGAGAATACCTAAAACAGCAAGAAGCATGGGTGAAAGCTGGACAACCCCCTTGGTATGGACCTGCTAAACACGCTATGAAAAAAGCTGAAAAGAGGAAAACAACAGTCACAAGTCTGATACTCCATCTGAAATATGCCAGCCAAGTACTGACGAACAGCATGTATGTGGTTCAAGAAGCAGAGCTTTTAGCAAAAGAGGATAAGACAGAAGAAGCTCCAGTTATCCAAACTTCAAAGCTCCATCCAAGCTTG
This sequence comes from Gobionotothen gibberifrons, assembly GCA_943591055.1. NCBI lineage: Eukaryota > Metazoa > Chordata > Actinopteri > Perciformes > Nototheniidae > Gobionotothen > Gobionotothen gibberifrons. The sequence goes on from CALSBZ010028099.1 coordinate 21,172, forward strand.
ACTGAAGCACCTCTTCCCTACAAGGCAGAACACAACCTTTTCCTTCAACCCTCAATACAAGCCCCAACGTTTGTCCCCACAAAAAGAAGTGTTAAAGAATTGGAATATGACATAAGAATGCTTACCAGTAAAACCAACCAGCTGCTGGAGGAACACAAACGCATGACAGCATTGTATGCATTAAGAGAAATGACTACAGACAGCCAACTTCAGCGAGACATATTACGAACACCTATGTCGTTCCAGCCCAACAAGAAACCTCCCTGTGCTGAGGCACTATCAATGGCAGGTTATGACACACCGACTTTCCCCCTGTTACAGCCAGTAACAGCAGGGATGGTCACGCAGGAAAACTTCGGAGAGCAACAGGGACACAAACAAGAAACAGAAGAAAGACGAAAGGCGGAGGAGTATGAGAACCGGATGGCAGAACGAAGAAGAAAAGAACATGATTACCAAGAACTTCAGGAGCAAAGACGACAAGAAGAGAAAAGATTTCAGGAAAAGATGGCAGAAAGACAAACCGAACGTAGTCAAGACAGAGAAAAAGAAGAAAGAAAACAACAAATAACGGAAGATTGGGAAACATCTCAAACGCCACGCCGAACAAACTACTCTCCTGACCATTCCAAAGGACAGGGAGATGTCAGAAAACAGACACTCCCCACACCATGAACAGTCACAGCAACAAAACAGTTTTGCATCTCCTCCTGAGAATAATAGTAGCGACGAAGACGAGCAATATCACCCTGGGACATGCCCCAAAACGAGAAGAACCAAGAAAACCAAGAAAACTAAAAGAACCAAGACTGTTGCATATACCTCCATGCCATTGATAGCTGCTGGAGAAGGAGGATTTCAATACCAACCATGGAGTCACAGGGACATGGAAGCATTGGTGGGAAAGCTGCCTCCACTCACAAAAGGAGGTCAGAAGTGGGTGACTGATCTGGAGAGATACACAGCCCAAGATCACCTGTGCTTGGGGGACATGAGGGCCCTGCTTGCTCGGATTGAAGGACGCTTTGAGGCAAAAGCAATAGATACTGAGGCCAATTGCACGCATGACTCAGATGACACTCTATTCAACCACATCAGGTCGAATTTTTGGGCTGCAATTCGTCGCATCTACCCGACAACACGAAATGTACATGCTCTCACAAGCTTGAACAAGGAGCCAGGGGAAGACATGCATACATTCTTGAAGAGATGTGAAGAAGTGTGGGAGACTTGCACATTTGAACGACATGATCTTACTCCATCGGTTGAAAGGTTGTGGAAGAACGCTGTCATAAAAGCCCTTCCCCTAGCAGTACAGGCGAGCCTGGAAGAAGTGGTGGGATTAGAGACTGGACACATTGAAGAATGGAGACAATATCTCATTCACCACGAAATGAAATACCAGGCAATAAGAAGGAAAGATGATGAAGAAATGACAGCACTACGACTTAGACTTCTGAGGATACAAATAGCAGAGAAAGATACCGAAGCTAATAAAAACAAGACGGGGCAGAAACTGCCAACAGTTCAAACTCGAGTAATGCCAGAGATTCAGATGCAGAACCGACAAAAAGGAGGACGAGATTTCCGGTTTGAAGGATGCTACCATTGCAACCAAATGGGACATTGGGCCAGAGAGTGTCCGCTGAACATTGCACCAAACAATGACCCTCCATGCAGTTACCAACAAGGAGGCAGAGGAGGTTTCAGAGGAAGAGGCAGAGGAAAAGTTCCCCGTTTTCAAGGATGTTACGCATGCAATCAGCTAGGCCATTTTGCTAAAGATTGTCCGCTACAACAAATACAGTATTATCCCCAACTACAGCCACAAGCGCCCATATACATGCCTACGCAGTATCAACAAGGGGGAGGACCCAGTGGTGGCAGAGGATTCCAGGGACAACCAAGAGGAGGAATGGCGCCAAACATGAACCAGATGGTGCCAAACAGGGACCAAATACCCCAGACAGCCTGCCAACCAAAACGATGAGGGAGCTCAGAGGGCCAGACCACCAGGTGATGCATCTTCAGCCCAGGAGGGTATCTTTTAAATCCAGCTACATTAAGCCACATCTGAGACCACATGAAGGAGAAGTAGAATGTTATTAGAACATTTTTTATTAGAGTAGCATATTGCATTTAAGATTAAAACATGAATAGATGAGTAAAGATTAAAATATAATAGAACATTAAGCAGACTATTTTTGTAATTATGAGAAGGATGGAGATTACGAGTGATGTTGTTCCCCCACACAGAAAACTATTGAGTCCACACAGCTAGTGAGGTCAAGACGATGGATTTCCACCCAAAATATGAAGACGGGAGATCCTTACCAAGTCCTCCTGTTTACACCGACTGCAGTTCAAGGGACAGCGATACACCTGACGAGAAGCTGTTGAGACCTGAAAACAGAAACTCGATTCTGCTGTGGTGAAGTCTGGCTACAAAGGGAGGTGTTCCAATAGGGTCGCTTGTCTCAAACCAGTGAAGAAGTCAACAAGAACCCAGCAGAACTAGAGAGTGACTGTTAGAGGGAGAACAGTGACGGAGCGACAGAGACTGGCACAACCAACCAGCCAGTACATAGATAGACCCCGTCAGAAGACCGGGGCTGTGTTTAAAGGGGAACTTCATTTATTATTAGTGGAAGCCTAGTTTTTTTGAAAAATTATGTGATTTAAGGAGTCAGATTACATTTTCACAGAGACACAATTTTATAATAGGTCTGAAGTATCTGTTCTAAGGCATGAGCAGTAAACTAAATAGAATAACACTGATTGAGAGCTTAGATGAAGGAGTTCTAGGATTTTATAACAGTTTAAAAAATCAGTCTTTATCTATTTATTCTTGAGTGACTTTACTGATTTATAATGTAGTGCGTAAGGCAATATCTCATTTTTAGTGAGGGGCACAAGCCCTTCATGTTCTCGACATATTACCTTTTGTGAAAATAGTTCGTATTTTCACTCTAGTTTAGAGAAATATTTTATCATATGTTGGTTCAGCAGTGTCAGACAAACCTCTAATTCTAGAATTATTGAGATGCATTATCCAAACCAGGGGTATTATTTTTCGCAGAAACAATGATGCATAATACCATGACTGAAGCCGTTATTGAAACAGAGTAAACTATTTTTTGTACTAATGGCAGGTTTTTAGTGAATATGTTTTTATACAATACACCATATGATATTTTTGTACGCCTTAAGAGTACACGGAGCAGTTATATTGATTTGGTACAACGTTATGTGTTTTACACGTTCTGTTCATAATAGGGTAATCATATTAATTGAGCATGTTATGCTCAAAGGAGGGAGTGTCATGATTATACAGATATGTTGATTTCAGTGACGTAGTAGTTCATAAATAATAACAAGTGTTTAACAACAACAGGTATGCCGAGGTTTGGGCCTTCTCCAAGGAGGGAGTGATCCAGCTTTGGGTATCAGATAAATTGAAGTGTATGAATATGTCAGGGCTCTGAGTAATATTATCCAAGTCTTGTCTACACAGGTTCAGAGAACTGCAGAGACACCAGACGAGACACCAAAAGACACTCCGTTTCGGCCAGGTGATTGGGTGAGGGTGAAAGTTCACAAAAGACAGTGAGATTGAACCCAGGTGGACGGAACCGTGAGAAGTTGTAACGAACTTCACATGCACTCCGGTTTAAAGGTAAAAATAAAAGGAGCAAATTGACACCACCTCACACATTATCACCCTTCACTGGCACCTTCCAGAAATTATTGGAAGTTAGGACTGATTTGGCAGAGCTGGAACAAAACAATAAATAGAAATAAGAATAAGATAGAAACAGCTCGATAGATGAATTGTCTTTAGATTTGTATAGATAGTACACTAAAGTAAAAACCTATTTTTTGTTTTACACCTGAAAAATAGTCCAAATTTAGAATAAATTATTTTTGTACTCATAATTTGAATTTTGTAACTGACAACCATGGAGAAAATAGAGATTAAGTCGAGAACAAAGCCAAAGCAATTGTGGGGTCCACGAGGGATAAGAGTCAGAATAGTTTTGTTGATTGTGCTCATTACAGTTGGCACCTTTCTGGTTGGAAGGGGAGTACAATATCATGTAAGACATGGATCCATTAGTTCACT
>CALSBZ010028109.1:1638-12596 GCA_943591055.1 Gobionotothen gibberifrons
ATGTGTGTGTGTGTGTGTGTGTGTGTGTGTGTGTGCGTGTGTGTGTGTGTGTGTGTGTGTGTGTGTGTGTGTGTGTGTGTGTGTGTGTGTGTGCGTGCGTGCGTGTGTGTGTGTGTGATTAGATGGGATGTAATGATGTGAATCAACGCTCTGTCACGCACCACAGCGTCCCATTAATTAGGCCCAAGATGTCGGACAATGACAGCAAACATCAGTGCTTGGATTGATGTTCGTTGACACGTCGGGGACCGTGTGGTCGTTCAGCGTAAAGTAAACACAAACAAAAACAAAAACGCTGATGTCAGATACAAGCTGCCATTTCCTGTCTTCTCCTCCGTAATATCTCTTAATCATCTGTGGGGTTTGACACGTTGATATGAAGAGAGGGACAACCATTGCATCAAAAGAAATTCTACTTTCTTGTTTATTTCTAGTCTTATAAAATGTGTATTGTACAATGCCATGTCTTGTATGCAGCTGCAACACAAACATTTCCCAAATTGGGATCAATAAAGTACTTCTCATCTTATCTTATCAAGAAGAACAATATTCCTCTTTTTTTTTAAGTCAAGCAAGATCACTTTTCTAGTTACGATCAACGCTTTGCAGCCCCCAAACATTTTGTAGCAGCTAATGAAGTGCCCCTTTCCGTGCCTAGCATCTAAGCTAACACTTGCAGCTGTTAAAGGAGGGGTAGGTAAGTTTGAGAAACCGGCTCGAGATACACTTTTTGTCATATTCCATGGAATGCTCTTAACATCCTGATAGCAATGAATATTCTAAGTGCTTTGAAAAAAAATCCATAAAAATATTTCATCTGTGGAAGCCGTAATACTGTAATACAAATGATGAAGAAAAAGAAAGTGGAAACTAGGAGAAGTCAAACCAGAGTCAATATCGGAGTTGCTTTTCAACGATGGCGACTATTTACGGAGCACACCGAGCTGATATGTAACGTTACCGGCGCAGCCTGCTCTCGTCAGCTAGACGTAACATTTATAATACATTTTCACAAAACAAACATGCTAGCTTCAAAAATATAAGCACTGACAATAACTGTGTTATACATTTGTTTTACATTCATTATCATGATCTTGTGCGCGTTCATGTGTGTTGGAGGAGGTGCTCTGTAGGAAGTCTGAAGGAAGGGGCGGATTCTTTTCGGCTGTGTACTTTGGAATTTTTGTGCACTCGAGCCGGTTTCTCAAACTTACCTACTGCTCCTTTAATAGATTACATTTTTCTCACACAGAGATAATTACAGATTATTTTAGATTTGAAATAAATACAGATGATTATAGAGTATATAGCTTGATGTCAGGTACTAATTTGAACTCTAATTTAAAACGAGAAGCGGGTCTTTTCACTGATTCCCCCCTTCGTCTGCGACCCGTTTGATGACAGCTCTGCACAGGAAGTCGCCCGTGGGAGGAGGTGAATTAGCACAGGAGATATTTGGGGATATTTACCAGCGTACAGAGGAGAAACTTCCACCTACACATGCGTCACAGACGTCTGAAAAGCAACAATCCAACTGCTCTCTTCACTGACTTCCGGTATGATTTATTTGTGCTAATAAAACACGTATTATGTAAGAAACATGCGGGGGATGGTGACAGGAAACTGGTGAATGCTTCACGCTCTGCACTGAATCCCTAATTGGTTTCCATAGCAATCGGTATCATTGAACATTTCCTTCTCCGGTGTGCAACCAGACAGTCATGCAAACAGGTTAAAAATAGAAATGAGGTGTTTCACTACCAGGAAATCCTTATATGGCACACAAGTACATCATCTCTATCAAAGCAGATCAGAACCGGTTGTTTTGAATGATTTTCTGTCAAGTTCAGTGAAATATTAAACTGATAAATGCATCAATTTGTGACGGACAAAAGGCTAAGGCTTGTTCAAATCAAGAACAACAATTAAATATAAGATAATGCTTTCTTAAATATGTGAGACAGTCGTCGTACGTTCGATCATTTTGAAGGGAAATGCTTCAACAGATCAGAGCAGAGACGCTTTCTATTGATCTTCTGTCAGCTTTAGGAAGATATTAAGCTGACAATGCATCAATTTGTGACGGACAGCTGCAATGCAAATGAACCTTAATCAATAATGCATGAAACAGGGCCAAATAATCAATCACTCAACAGCTCAGTGTCACTTAAGGGAGGCCACGTCTGGATAAATGCCATGTTGACAGGAAGATTTTCACCCCAAAAGAAGTTAAATGGCTGTAAATCCAGAGACTCTGCGCTGACAGATAACGCGACACCCTGCTGCTGCTAAAGCTGCTTCCACTGTGAAGGCTAACACGGAGGGATAAGAGGAGCAAACACTGCAGCTGACAGTCAGCAAAGCTTGGCTCAAAGGCTCTGTCAGGAGGACACAAATGAAGACGTATCGAGACAGGTGTATCTGCCGAAAAATCAATGCACAAAGACCGGCCAAATCTAGTGTGCTAATAAATAAAAGAACAAGCTTGAAGAACAGATTATTCAGCAGCATCGGAACACTGTGGCTTTGAAATGATAATTACACTAATGCATGCACTGCAGAATACATGTAAATACAGAAATAAATAAACATGAACACACAATTTGGCTGTGGAATATGAATTATCTCTATTAATATCCTTGTTTTTATCTTAGAAATACCCTTATTTCCCATCATATTACCTTTTTGTGCAGTCTAATAATTGTCTTATTTGTTATAATTCTTAGATTTGCACCTACTGTGTTTGCATTTTTGCAGATTGTTGCAGGTATTAAGCAATAGCAGCATCACCTTAATCATTTCAAACTCAAACACACTGCAGATATTTGAATTAGCTGCATTAATACACCTTGTTTTCATCTTTAAAATCCCATTATACTTGCCACCAAAGAACCTTTTTGTACAGTCTAATAATTGTATTTCCTCTTAGATTTGCACCTACTGTGTTAGCGACTTAGCGCTCTAACAGACATTGAACAATAGCATCACCTTAATAGTTTAAATCTAAAATACTCTGCAGACAACAGAATACCCACCAGTCGATAACACACTGTTGGTTAAGTGTTAAATACGGGACAACTGGTGCCCTGGAGGAATCTGGCAGCACTTATCCTCTGTACTTTAACTCAAACCAGTAAAAGACTCTGGAGAGTTGCATCAAATTAAAATGCATTTCCTGTCTCAGGGTAATCACATTGTGTTTGCTTTTAGAGGAACCTCTGAGAGTACTTCCCCTGCAGATTGAAATAAACATTTGAAAAGGCTGGATCCTAAATTAGACATGACAGCAGCAGCAGAAGAGCTAATGATATACGGAGGATGGTAATTGAGCTAAACCATCAATCACGCTAACTACTACTGTAGAAGAACCTAATAGGACTTCAGATAGACTTCTTTAAAGAGGATATCATGTGGAAAGTGGAGCTTAATTAATTACAGGAATGAACCAAAATATATTCAATTCGCACAAGTCACACGCTGCAAAATATAAGCAATGCCTTCTATGTTAGCTCAAGCGCTAGCTAGCATAGCCTTAGCTTCCATTTGTACATACAGTACATTATGGCTTGCTTTAACCACATTTAACTAAAGTAAAACCTATATACAAATCTTCCTTAGGTGTGTTTACCTTCTTTTTAGTTGATTAGTTATCTTTTTATCCATCTGTAGTGCGTTATAACTCTTCATGTCTGTACGTTGCTTTGCTAGCACTGTAATTAGCATGATTAGCATGTTGCTATTGCCCAAATGTGCTCTGAGTCTTGTTTACAAACACCACTAACTCATATTAAAGGGGATTAATACTTATATAATTAGTGTTTAATATGTTATTTATGTGTGTTTTAATTGTAGATAGCTGTGTATTATATATTTTTGCATCATGTAGATTGCAATATGCTTATTATGTAATTAAGTAATTATTTACTTACATTTGTACACAAAGCTACCTCTTACACAGCTTTCCACTTTTCATACCAATACTGCACACATTTGATCTTATTCTATGTTATGTTTAGGAGCATTCTGTCATATCACACTGTAGTTTTTTTGGTATATCTGGTGTAATTAAGGTGATTAATACTTATGCAATTAGTATTACATATGTAATGTATGTGTGTTTTCATTTTAGATGGCTGTGTAGGATATATTTTTGCACATTTCTACACATTTGATTGTTTGTTGAATTTGCACTATCCTCCTTTTAATGCACAATTTCATCGTTGTAACTTTAATCTAAATATATGTCTATTCTATGCTATTTTTTGTTTGTTTACTGGTAACTGTATTCTGTGTGATATCAATGTGAAGCACTTTGAACTGCACTTATTGTATGAAAGGTGGCGGTGCTATACAAATACAGATTATTATTATTATCATTAGACCTCCATGTATGAAATGGTTTCTGATTGAGCAGCTTCTTCCCGACACCTTCCCTCCTCCTCAGCTGATCTCCATGGCAACAGGAAGAAGAGCACGGTTGTTTTTTCCATCCCAGAATAACCCAGGTTACTCCTTCAGGGACGAAGTGTCAGACCCAGTTACTCCCACTCTTCCTCTTTGTGTAGATGATGTGCCGAGGTGTCTGACAACTAAAACTAACCACCAGGTTAAAATATATAAAAACAACTACACATGTGGTTAACCTGGATAAAAACACTATGAACGCTTCTGACAATATAAAGCAGGATATTATACATTCATTGTGCAAGGAATGGATTATTAAATATTGAATTGACCCAGTTACTCCCACTCTTCCTCTGTCTGTTGCTCTTCATCATCAGGCCAACTATTCATGCTTTTGTTTCCTAGTAACTGTAATTATGGCAGACTGTGTCCTTTTTCATAATGCCTATAGTTAAAGCTGGTGACCCTACGTTTGTCCTACATTTTATTGTATTTGTATTGTCCTTTTGTTGTATTTCATCTTATTTTATCTGTATTTCACACTATCTTGTATTTTAATGTATCTTTTAGCACCGTCTCTCATTTGTTAATCTGTAAAATGTACTGATGTGATATCTAGCTGTACTGTACATTTCCTAGTAACTGTAATTATATTTTTCAACTTCCTCTTTCTATTAACCTGTTAGACCCCAAGCCTGTTTTTCATGTTTCAGGCTTGAAAATGACATTCCCAGAACAATCTTATCTTCTAAAAGGGTTAAATTAATAATATTTGTTCTCAAAGTAATGATAAACCTGTGAGTTGGATGTAGAAAAGTCAGAATCAATATAGATGTTTTTTTATTTTAAAGAAGATTCAGATTGAACATGGTAAAAAACTGTAAATTATAGTGTACGTCCAAAAAATATTTTGTACTTATAGTGAAAACTAACCTTGGATGATGGGTTAGTAGACTAAAAGCTTTAGGAATCCAAAGTACAACATATAATAAGTACCCTGTATCAAGATTGATGCAAAACAAGTGATATTTGACCTTTTAGAGACATTTAGAAAAAAAAACCTCTTTTGGGGCCATTTGGGTGGATTTGACCTATCTCTGGCCCCCCTTGCTCGATTTTGACATGTGACATCTCTTTCTGACCGTCAGAGCCAATAGAATCGAGGGGAAGTCCTTATTTGGTCATGTGTGTGTGTTAGACTGCTGCGTCTGCCAATATGACGCGGCATATTGCACGGGTCCGTGGGGCTTAAGAGGTTAAGGAGGCCGACAGTGTCTAATGTGCTGAAGACGTTCCTTTTTTTAATAAAGCCTATATCTAAAGCTGATTACCCAATGTTTGTCCTACATTTTATGCTATTTTATTGTATTTGTATTGTCCTTTTTGTAAGGGAAACTTCTGCAGCAATGGAGAGTCAGGACTCAGAGAGACACGAGGAGAGTTGGAGCTTTGATGTCAAACACTGATAGTTTATTACAAGTATCGGCCGGAGAAATTCACATCACAAGTCACACAGCAAAAGGTTCTGACTGCACGGTGGGTTGCCATGTCAAATCTCACCAGCCTCTCTCTGGATAGACCTTTTAACTAGTTTACAGAGAGTTAATCCACAAATTGGGGGATGGTGCGTAAACACCTGGGAACACTGGAGATATCCCCAACATCTGGAAATACTGAATCACTTGTCTGTGGTGCTTAGAAGCCAACGTTCTCACAGTCATAAAACCATCTATGACCGATAGGTCCGGCCATAAAACTGACACTAAGTGCAGCAGCACATTCTTTAAAGGAGATAACAGTCAGGGTTGGTTATTAACGTCAACAGGCAATAAGGTTAAATATTTTAGGAGTAAGGAAGAATTATTTTCCTAACACTTTTTGTTGTATTTTATCTCATTTTATTTCTATTTCCCGACTTATCTTATATTTTTATTTAACGGAGATTATTCCTGCATTTGTTTCCTAGTAACTGTGATTATAATACGGAGTCCAAACACTTTAAGAGTGAGTTGAAGATGTTCCTTTTTAATAAAGCATATATTTAAAGCTGGTTACCCAATGTTTATCCTACATCTTATGGTATTTTGATTGACTTTTAGTTGTATTTCATCTCATTTGATCTGTATTTCACACTCCATCTTGTCTTTAAATGTGTCTTTTAGCACCGTCTTTCTATTGGGAAAGTTGTAAAACCCACTGATGTGATATTGAGCTATATAAATAAACTTTGATTTGATATTTTAGAATGAGAGGGTTCATATACGCGCTTCACATTTGGCCTGTAAATAAAAAACACAATGAGAAAATGGAATTTGCATTTTACTCCAATGTAATATAAAACTTCCACACTATGAGCCTCGGGGGTTTTCTGTCGAGCTGTCAGCACTTTCTCACACAGGCACAGCTCCCCTCTGAACCAATGCTAACAGTGTAATTAAAGTCAGTTTGTTATATATGCATCTCTCCTCCACTGCCTGCTTTCCCCTGTTTCCTCCTAACTGGGTTAATATGGAAATCAGGGTACAGATCTGCAGATTCTAAAGACACTATAAGATCTTATCCTCACTAACAGATATCTTCAATAGCTCCATAAGAAGATTGCAATATGCTTATTATCTCATTAAGTATGTATTTATTTATATTGGCATCAATATTGTCTCTAGTTGGTGTCATTTCTCTTCAAAGCACTTTGGTTTACATTAAATAATTGATTAATGACCGCGAATTAACTAGCGAACATTAGCGATCTTTCTAACAAAGCGGCTACTGAGCAACAACAGTCTCACGGCATTTCGTGCTATAGTCACAAAATGTATCTATTGATTAATTTCAGTATTTCTACTATTTTAGAAGTAATGTATTTCTATTGGTAGTATGTTTCGTGCCTGCACCAAATAATAACGAATTAGAAGAGAGAAAAAAAAAACAGATTTCAGTATTCTGAGGCTCTGAGTCTGAGCCCCATTTCTTTTCCTCGCGGACGGCAACAAAACTCCGACATTATACAATTTAAAATACAAGCGATAGGGTTAGGCTTAGAGTAAGATATTGAGTAAGAACATGTTTTTATGAACCACAGCTTCCGGTCCGGCCGGACAAAAAGACGTGGTGCAGGCACGAAACATACAATAGAAATACATTGCTTTTAAAATCGTTCTGTGTGACACGAAAAAAATGTGAAAATCATGTTGGTGAACAAGAATCAATAGATTAAATTAATTTCGTGACTGTAACGGCCCGTCCACACAGCGGCTTTGGAAAAAGCTTGCCGGCGGGCGTGTCTGAAGCTCGACCAACAACCAATCACATGAATCTCCCGCCCCTGACACACAAGCAGCGGTTTGATTGGCTAGAGCTTGTACTGGCATAAGTTGAACATTGCTCAACTTTTGAATCCTGAAAATCCTGGAAATCTTCGCTTTGCTTCCCCACAATGCAGTTCGGCGAAAAGTGATTGTTCCAGATAAATGTCTTTATTTTTGAGTTTTGTATAAAGTAAATTGTTCCCACTTTCTGTTGAGTTGTGTTTCTCAATTTCTAAGTAAGTTTTTCCATCAAAAACATTTCTTCCACATGTTACCCATTGGTTTTTCCTTGGTGTTGATCCCATGAAGTTTTAATAATGTTTTTCTCGGACATGACTCACACAGCGTGTCTGAAAACAAAACGCTGCTCTTCCCTAACGACCCTCCATCTTTCTATAAATCCCTGAATGATTAAAAATAGCCGGTCGATGCTGGCTGACACCGCGGGGACGATGTACTGTACGATATAATGAGGCTTTGTGGGCGGACGAATAAAACAAGCTGTGTGACGTTGGAAATGAAAACAAGTCAGTGTGTGTGTGTGTGTGTGTGTGTGTGTGTGTGTGTGTGTGTGTGTGTGTGTGTGTGTGTGTGTGTGTGTGTGTGTGTGACTTACCATTGACGCAGAACTCATACGGAGAACACAGCTCGTCTTCAAACAGGCAGCCTGGAAGAGAGCGGAGACATGGATTACTAACGCAGACAGAAATAACGCTCTATACGACAATTTTGATGATTAAATACATTATTTATAGAGCAAACATGGAATATATATCATCTGTTTTCAGAGTGGATTGAACAGGTTGGACACAACAAGCATTTTGATCAGTTTCTGGACATTTTATGGTCTAAATAAATACAATAACGGCTATAAATAATACAACAACCTTAGAGAGAGAGTGTTTCCCCGTTACAAAGAGCAAAACATGGCATTAAGTATCTTGTTAATTGGAAATGAGATGCTTTACTTAAGGCTTGAACTACAGGTGAGGTGAGCCAAACAAAGCATTTTGAATGTCACCTTGGACGTTTTTGCTCAATTTCTGGACCTTTTATGGAACATGGCATATTGTTAATTGGAAACTGTCTCTGCTTCGAATTATTGTAGATTGAATTTACTTAAAGGAGGGGTAGGTAAGTTTGAGAAACCGGCTCGAGATACACTTTTTGTTATATTCCATGGAATGCTCTTAATATCCTGATAGCAATGAATATCTGAAGTGCTTTGAAAAAAAATCCATACAAAAATGTCATCTGTGGAAACCAGTTATTTTAGCCGGGCCGGCTAAAATAACTGGTTGGCCGACCTGTCTGTCAGCCTTCAATCTCGTGCACACACACACACACTCGTGCAGTCATTGCGCGTGCCGTCATTGGGCGTGTTTCCCGACTCCGGGCAGCTGTTGCTCAGTCGCCAGCAGCAGCCGCTGCAGGACACTTTCACCATGGCAGAGTTTTCTTCAACATCGTCTACCGGTCGCAAAAGAAAAACTGTAATGGAGCAAATGATGAAGAAAAAGAAAGTGGAAACTAGGAGAAGTCAAACCAGAGTCAATATCGGAGTTGCTTTTCAACTATGGCGACTATTTACGGAGCACACCGAGCTGATATGCAACGTTACCGGCGCAGCCTGGTCTCAGCTAGACGTAACATTTGTAATACATTTTCACAAAACAAACATGCTAGCTTCAAAAATATAAGCACTGACAATAACTGTGTTATACATTTGTTTTACATTCATTATCATGATCTTGTGCGCGTTCATGTGTGTTGGAGGAGGTGCTCTGTAGGAAGTCTGAAGGAAGGGGCGGATTCTTTTCGGTTGTGTACTTTTGAATTTGTGTGCACTTCTCAAACTTACCTACCCCTCCTTTAAGGTTTTGAACTACAGGTTAGGCAAAACAAGCATTTTGAGTGTCAACTTGGACGTTTTATGGTCTAAATAAATACAATAATGGCAATTAAGGCAAATCGAGTACTTTTTAAAGTCATGCAAGGGGCAGAACATGGCATCTTGTCCACTGGAAACTGTCTCTGCTTCGAATTATTGTATATTGAATTTACACTGAAGTAAAAACTCCTTTCAGGGTCAAAACAATAATCCCATCTCCAGCAACTTTTGAGTTTGTTTCAAAGTTCATCCTCCAGAGTTTAAACACACAGACAACTGGGTCAAGCATCAGCACTCCTTCCTTCCTTAAGTCTTTTATCTATTTTCCATTTCCCTGCTTCAGCTCATCAGAAACAGTGAAGTAATTGGATGCATCCTCTGAATACAGATCAGTCTGTCAGACCTCTCTACATAATGAGAAGGGAAAGGTGTGAGGAGAGATAATCAGGACAGCTTTCCATGAGAAGTTTCTGCAAGTTTCTCCTTTGCAGATCCGTCATAATGATCTGTATTATAACTGTAAAGTTTGTCTGCATGATAACCTGATTATACAGACACAATATGCGGCCGTTTTGTCGAGAACTGGAGGGCACATTTCATGAAATTACATCATTTGGAGATAACGGCATCGATATGTCAGCAGAATGGCTGTTTAACGACATCATAACGGAAATGTAAGGTCGCTCCGATCTCAGAAACTAAGAGGCAGAATGTCCTGAGCTGGAGAGGAACTACTTGAAAAGCAAACAGCACAAATGGATTTTCGTACAGCTCCTTCTACCGTTATTTTAAAATACTCACATCGCTCATTTTCACGGATGGATGACGCCACTTTTTAAAGGTGAGGCATAACTCAGAAAAGTTTCCTGCTACAGCAAATCTATAGTGAGTGGAAATGTAAAAAGGAGGAATTGAAAAACTATCAAAGTACTGCAGAAGAAAGCGAAGTTTATAATAACTCTCACTGCCAGACACAAATCCACAGGGAGGAAATGTATTAAATAGTCAATTTAGATATCAAATTAAATTACCTGTCAGTGAGCTAGCGGACGTTAGCTGTCTTTATATCAAGCTAAATAGCGAAAGTTAGCTATCTACCAATCCATCTATCAAAACCAAATCCAAATGTTAGCCATCTACTTTACAAACCTGTACATTGGAGTTTGAAAACAGATCAAATAGACAAAACATCCCTTAAAATTGTCCCACAAACAGTCGAAATGTGGTTTTTGCAGCCAAATTCTGAAAAGGTCAGCTTAAGCAACAAAACATCCAAATTGGTGAAGCACTTTTGGAAATATTGTCCATATCGGCTATAATGCTAATTACAAATGTTCTCCACTTATGCTAATCGCACA
>CALSBZ010028109.1:25901-35947 GCA_943591055.1 Gobionotothen gibberifrons
TTTACAAGTTAGCTTAAGTTAGCTACCTACTTTACAAGTTAGCTACCTACTTTACAAGTTAGTTTAAGTTAGCTACCTATCTAACAAGCTCTCTAGCCCACTCCCTACTTAGTCACAGTCACATTAAAGGAGTCTCAGTTTTGCTATAATCTATATACCATCAGTGTTTACAGTAAATAAGCAAATGCTACACAAGCCTCTGCTAATTAACACGATTTTTTTTGAGAAAACTCTGATATACACGCCCAAAACCCAGGAGGTTGTTGAATTCATATTTATTCCATTACATCCCCAAACGTGACCTTGTGAAGCTGCCTGTCGAGTTAAACTACGTACGGGAGTTATTGGGATTCAGGACTTTGCAAACAGAGAAGAGATGAACATAATTCTACCACCAAGCCTCGTAGCAATGCTGGAGTGTTAAAGCAAAACAAAATCAATTCTTGCTCATTTTCCATCGGCAGGTTTCTCTTCAGTAGTCAATGAATGCATTATTCAAATGACACCCTCCTAACTTGAGTGTAAACAGGGCATTAACCTCCCTGCACTCTTATCATAAAGCCTGGTGGGATAGACGCCAATCCTCAATTGAATTAATCCTTTTTCCCCTCTTTCATTAGAAGAAAGAAATATGTTACCGCCCTCCAGGCTGTATTTTTACGACACAATTAAACAGTGTTGTTAAGTTTGTCCAACACCTCCCACTGGTAGCAATTCAAACCCTTTGGCTAATTCTCAAGTAGTGTATATTATGCCTCACTTCAGGCTGTACATTGAGTCACCGCAGCAGAGTACAACATGTGACCTCGACTGTCTGATAGAGTTGGACATTATGAAGAGATCAAGATGACCAAACAGCATGTCTTACCTGCTGTTACATCATCATGTAAAAGGTGATGTTCGGGTGAATGTAAAACATGTGAGGAAGTGTTTTTCCAGTTAGCACTAGCAGCATTGTGAAAATTACATTTAATTTGGGATTATTTGCAGCTACAGTGCGCCTATGTAATGTTTGTACAGCTTCCATCCTCCGTTAGTGGCTGCAGGATGAGATACTGGCCCTAAATCTCATATTAGCACATTTTAATAACTCTCTAGTGTCTCTTGGCTCTGCTATGACACACTATCAAAGGTACCGAAGCACAACGGCTGCTAGAGCTCCAGACTAAAGCTCATGTTGACTTAAAATGCAAAATAACTCTCACTGCAAGAAGGGGAGACAAAGGTTTACAGAGTTCAAATGTATAACAAAAGAGACCCAAATAAATTACCTGTCAGTGTGCAATTGAGCTAGAAAACGTAGCTATATATGTAACAAGCTAACGAGCAAACGTTATCCATCATCTACTGCAGTGGTTCCCAACCTGGGGGGCGCCAAAGATCGCAGGGGGGGCGCCAGGCCTTAGATGATTTGATGCCAAATATCATATTTTTTATAATTGTAACGCAATACATGATTGTCACTAAAAGCCTTGTCTCTACATTACAATAAAATATAAAAATAATTGATTAATTCATTTGAATACAAATTCAAGCTAGTAGCTAATAAAGGCATAAAAAGACAGAAATGTATAATTCTTTCTTTAATAGAAATGTTTCTTCTGCCCGTAAAGTGTCCAAACCAGGCTTTTCTGGATAAGCGCATTTTTAAAACATAGTCATTGTCCATGTCGGTTTCAGTTGGATTATTTGTCACAGTTGCTCCGATCAGATCGGTCTCCTCCATTTTGTAGATTATTTACGACTTTTGAATTCACGTAAACACATCGGCAAAATCCGGCTTCCTTTGAGCGTGTGTTTTAAACAGTTTAATCCCTTTGTGAATTGTTTCCACTTGTCCTTTAATTTCTTCATCCAGCGGGAATCCAAATGAATTAATCCTGAGTCCAATAACCATCAAAGTCACTCCACTAGTGCTCCTAACAAAATACTTCACATTCATCCAGTTTGTGACAGTAGTTGTAGCATTTTTTAGGGGCGCAACTTCCAACAGGAGTCATTTGGGGGGGCTCTTGGGAAATAAGTTTGGGAACCCCTGATCTACTGTACTTGACTTGTTAGCTCGCTTACGTTAGCTACCTATCTAAAAAGCTAGGTAATGAATGTTAGCTACGGTAGTATTTTAGCTTAGCATGAGATAAATAACCTACTTAACTGATCCACAAAGACAGAGAACAAGAGGAGCAGTTCAAATGTTTTCATATATTCAGGCTACAGATGATATGCTTTTGTTATACCTTCATTTTAGGCCGTAAGCATCTCAGCTTTGCTAGTGTCTATAGGCTACTATACATGTTCACAGTAAATGTAAAGGAATTATACATAGAGATAAGGCCTATATCAACAGGTATCTCATGCTAATTGTCTGCCTGTCCATCTATTTCAACCAGTTCCTAAAGAAAAATATCAATTCAAAAGTAGTTTGTTATAAAAATTAGTAATTTAAAGTGGACCTATCATGCTATATTTGAATAATATAGTGTAGGACCATACCTATATAAGGCATATTTATACTTTTTATTTTTCAAAATACCAAACAGATCATGCATTTTAGCCATTCCTCATTTCGCTCAATTTAACACTGTCTTTTCATGGGCTGATTCTGTGAGAACAGCACCATCTACAGGCCTGGCATATGTACTACAGCGTCTCCAGCGCTTTCGAACGGCAATGTCCGTGGCTGTCTCCTCCTGATTGGTGGAGTTGGCCCAATAGCCGTAGCGCCACTTCTGTGACGTCAGAGAAGTGTTCAAATCTGGATCAGTCTGTATCAGATCCGTTGCAGCCCCTTTTTAAGAGATTTGGGTATGGAGGAAAAGAGAGAGGGTTGTGTTTTCTGACACTTGGTGAGTTCCCTGACATGACACATATTCATTTATAAAAGACGTACACAAGTGCATTTTGCATGATAGGTCCCCTTTAAAGTAGCCTATGTGACTTTAAGGTAGTTAAAGTTATTTAATTCTACTCTAGTCAACAAAAACTGAGATAGCATTAGTGTGCTAAGCTAGTAGAAGGCTTTTCAATCCTATTATGATTGTTTTTTTGGTATATTTTTGGTAATATTGAAGCAGGGCAGGATATCAGAGCTTGAAATACTTCTTATATAATATCTAATATTACCACCGACTCACACTTACACAAGACAAGACGTACTAAAAAAGTTGGTGAATTGTTCAGGCTAACATCCCACTTCCTAGTGTTATTCACAGGGCCATCTTCACACCACGATCACACACATTTTAAAGCACTTAATTGAATATCCAGAGCAGCTGCAGACTCCTCCCTCTCCGTCTGGCTCGTGCTTTCTCAGACAGACAGGACATAAACACCCACCCACAGAAACACCCATCCCTGCTTTCATTCTTTCCAGCAAAGCAGCACACCTTGATCCTGAGCGTGGAATAACAAAGCGCAGTGGGACTCAATAAGCACCCTCTAAGCTCCCAGAAAACCCTCAGAAAAAAAAGACATGCTGTGAATTCAATAAGGGAAATTCACCTGGGGATTAAACACTGACTCATTCACAAGTATTGTACATTAACAGGGAAATAAAAACCCTCTTCTCTATAGTATAGCTTACACATTATACGTAAAAAAAGTGCTTCTAAATATAAATATGATGCAGGTACGTGTATGAATCATCACAGAGGAGCCTATATATCCACCGCTCGTTATTACATTAAGTGGATAGGTGCAAATTGAAGCTCACACACCTGAAACGGTATAAATTAGACCCTCTAAAATTATATCCGAAGGACACAATTACTTCGATTGCTTCTCTCTGATATAATATGTACTTTGGCCACGTGCCACACTTTCTCAAAATCACATTTTGAGTCAAGAACAAACCAAGGGTAATGAAATTACAACCGGGCCAAATAGGATATTATTAAATATTTCAAATGGATTTAAAATTGCATGCATGGCCAGTTTGTATGTGCATACAAGCCTTAGATAGTTAGGTGTCATTTAGCCTGGAAAAGTTCTACAGCAGTTAGAATAAATAGCATGTCTCATCAGGAAAGTAATACATTAAGGTCTAAGAGATTAAATGATGGCATTAGGCTTTATGGATTATGTAATTGATCCATCTTTTTATCCAAAGAGCTGCACTATAGGGCACGTTTTGGCAAAAGCAAGAAGAAGTGGACGTGCACTTGCATTAAAAATCAATATATAAAATACTTTTGGATTTAAAATGAGCATTACAAGCCTTTAATCCTATGAATGTAAGGACAATATGAGAGTTATGTGGTGATTAAATCTAATTATTGACTGTAAGGTATTTTTTATTAGCAGTTAGGATCAATACAATCAGGAGAGTATTGAATTAAGTCTAAGAGAAATGCATTAGGCCTTATGGATTATGTAATGTATCAATGTGCTTATCCAAACAGATGCACCAAACACACGTTTTGGCAAAAGCAATAAGCAAGGGACGTGATCATGCAATATTATATAAAATAACTTTTGCATTGTTTGTTTCTGAGACAGCTGGATTCAGCACAACGTACAGAGTTAGATGCTAAGCTGCTTAATTGATCAAATAGGGGATATATTTAGACTAAAACTGGTTTAATTGCTTACCGAATTTCCTGTCAGCCAGGGCAGGTGCAGAGAGGCTGAGAGCCAGAAAAGAGAGCAGGAGAACGGGAGAGGAAAGTGAATCCATTCCTGAAGAAGATCCAGAGATCCGACCGCTAAACCTGCATGATGGAGGCCGACTCAGGTGAGCTCTGCTGGGGGAGAAACCGGCACTACAGAGGCATGGTTCTTCAGGAGGAGGAGGAAGAAGAAGAAGGCGGAGAGGGGGAAATAAAGATGGCTAAAATGTGCAAAATACACTCAGACAGTACAGGCGTTGTTTTTTCAGCACCACAAACAGCGACCAGCCGCACGAGGAGCCCCTCCTCAGCGATGACGTCAAACACACATGGTGATGCGTTCAGGGACACAACGAAGTTTATTACTGCACAGAAGACACGTGGAAAAAAAACCAGGACAAAATAGAGCAAGTTCACATTCATTTTCATTAGAGCAAAATAGATATGCTACTTTTAGAAAGTAAGTGAGAAAAATGTGCTATTAAGGGAAAGCTATAGAAATATTTAACATCTTAGTACACATTTATATAAAAATATTATAGTCATTCTGTGGGGGTTTATCAATATGTTTTGCTATTAGTGTTATCCACAGACTGTAGGTGTTGTTAAAAAGCCTCAAACTTGACACATGTTTTAAAAAACAAGCGTCAAAATATACGTCCAAAAAAAGTATGCTTCAGTTAAATACATTACAATTATGAGAAACACATGAAAATACATAGAAATATATAAAATGTTAGTCCACATTTAATTAAAATAACATATTATAGTCATTTTGTGGGGATTTACTATTTATATAAGGATTTATTTTAAGTAGAAGCAGACTGCAGGTGTTGTTACCAAGCCTAACACTTACCAAATATGTAACAATGGAAATACTGGACCAACATTTAGCAAAAGATATCACTACAGGAAGTCCTAATAGACAGACCTTAATAAATAAATAATGAATCTGATTTCTGACGTCAAACACACGACACAGTGATGCGTTCAGGGACGCATGGAAGAGGGATGGAGGGAGGGATGCACAGAAGCCTTGAAGGCAACACAAGGGAAAAATACAGCAAGTTCACATTGATTACCTTTCATTTTCAATAAACATTTAAATAAAAAAATGTGTTATTATAGTCCTTATGTAGGGATGTTTAGCTTACTAGTGATACCCACAGACTGTAGGTGTTGTAACAAAGCATTAAACATCAACATATGAAAACATATCACTACAGGAAGGTCTGATTAATTGAAAGGCATTATATAATCTGATTTGAAAGATGCATGGTGACGCGGGAACAATACAAGACTGTGTTGTTACCAAGCATAACACTTACATAATGTAGAAAATTAAAATTGATTGATTGGCAGACCTTAATACATTTGTTCTGACGTCAAACACACGGTGAGAAGGGACGATGCGTTCAGAGAACAGACTGTTTGACTGAATTATTGCTGCACAGAGCCTGAAGGCAACACAGGAAACATAGAGGATTTAAACAAACTACCATTTAAAATGTAGAGAAACACATGAAAAGATATCAGAGCAACAGTTGTATTATGGGAAAGCCAAAGAAATGTAAAATATCAGTATAATTTTATACAAAACATGTTGTAATAGTCGAACCAAGCCTGTAACGTGACAAATACGAACACATTTAAGAATAACAGCCAACTTATTGCACAATAAACATCTACTACATGCTTTAATGTTTAAAAAAAGGTCTTTATTTTTATATTTTATGGGAATATTAAAACGTATAAGCAAAGACAGCGTTCTAAATAATCTAGTTTGTGTTTTTTGTAAACTTTCAAAGTGTAATTCCCTCTCGTTTGTCTTTGTCCACATCCCATATTTCTTCGGCGTAATATCCCTTTAAGAATACACCTGTCAATCATGGTCACGTGTTGCCATGACTACACATTCCGGGGCGGAGCTCAGAGTATGTGATATCGCCGTGACGTCATTGGGAGCGTTACCTTCTCAGAACGCGATGACATCACCGGGAGATGAACGGCTCAATTGCCTCGGAATGCGATGACATCATCATCATAGGCATCAGATCAAAGGAAACGGTAGTAGTTAGTAGTCCTAATCGCAGTAAAGTGGGTAAAACTGTTGGAATCAGGATCACTTTGGTTAGAATTCAGTCTCCTAACTCACCTCTCATCTCCTCCACATTGCAACTTGCTTCTTCAGTGCAATAAAAGTGTAGTTCGTAGACTAAACTCAGGATGTCTTGGAGAAAAACCGTCCTGTCTTGGGTGTGCGCGGGCAAACGAACCACGTCCCCCGATATCGAGCAAACTCAGGGACCGACGAGCCTCCAGAGCGAGTTTCAGTCCGTGAGCGAGGAAACGGAGGCGATCAGGGAAAGTAACCACGCCTTGTTTTCCCAAATTGAACAAGTCAACGTTGAGACGGCTCAGAACGAAGACCTGATGAACAGATTGAATTTGGAAAGAGGTCAGCAACGAGGATTGACCGAGGTTAACCAACACCTTCGATGCGTGCTGAGAGATTTGTGCAAACGGAAAACAAAAGATCCGGCGATCCTGCGAGAAAAACTTCAGGCGGCGCAGGAGGAGAAACAAAGCCTCGAGCGACGCAACGACATCATGACGCAGGAGGTATTTCTTCTGGGACAAAAATGGCAGCGCGACGACGACATGGAACTTGAAACAGCTAAAGTTGAGATGAAATCGATGATTGCTAAAAACAAAGCGCTCAGTGTCAACGTGCAGGAGCTTCTGAAGAAAGCCACTCAGCAGGACGGCCTGAGATCAAAGATGAACACACAGAGAGAGAAGACCAACATCTGGACTCAGAGGAACATCGCTCTGGAACGAGAGGTGATGGAGATAACCGGAGTAATAAGTGAAGACAGACGGATGAGAGAGGAGTCCTACGCCATGAGAGCGCAGAGAAACGCCCAGAAACAGGAGAACCAAGTGCTGAAGAAGACGATAGTCGACTTGAGAGCGCAATCTCAAAGACAGAAACCTTTCCACGATATTTACAACGCCCTGAAAGCCGCCGTTGAAGCCCAGGCCGAAGAGAAAGAAAGCCTGATGCGCGATATCGACTTCTTCCACAAGGAGATCGAACGCACGAACGAGCGACACGGAGACGTCCCGAGAATCCAACGTGAGAAACGCAAAATGGTGTTCGAGAACTCTCTTCTCCGCGTGGACTTCGAGGCGCTTTTCGTCAAACTGACGGCGAACGAAAGGCGGACGAGGGACGGCGACTTCCTCGCGACGGGGAAGGACACGGCGAGTCTTCTACGTGACGACGTGGCGCTGAAGCTGAGAGAGATGCAGGAGATCAGGGAGAGGATGGGAGCCATGGAGGAGGAGAGCGACGCTCTGCTGCTCGCTCACGCACAGGAGCTCTGCAAGGACAGGCCGAAGATCGGACCGTGGACCATTCAGATCAACAGAGGCGCGAGGATGGATCAACGCAGCTGGGCGTACGAAGTGTGTTAGAGGAGGGGCTTCAGCTCTAATGGAAGTCCTCTTCTCTTTTAATCACGTCGGGTTTTCTCCGGGAACTCCGGTTCGCCCGCTTTCTTTATCTTGAAAGGGAAAATCACATGAGCCGCTTCCTCCTATTTCCTTTCCCAACGATTTTTCATTCAAATTTAAATAAATATTAAAAAAGTATATCCTCGGTCCTGCTCCCCTCTGTGAGTTGGGCTTTCCCCACAGACTGTTATATTACATATGGAGGTAGATAAGAGAGAAATAAATAAATGTATGTTTTAATTAACATTTAAAAAGATGTATTTGATGTAAGAAGACAAACTCATTTTACTCCCAGCGGCTCAGGAATAAAGCCCTCACGGCCCGTCCACACTACAGCTCACCCACTGTCTCTGCCCCCTCCCCCCATGCCTGGTTCCTCCGGTTGTATCCCGGTAAGTTAATAGGGACTGGTCATACAAAACCGGGTGATTTGCTACGGCGATAATTAGTTTCTCCTCCGTCTTTTTTTTTAAATATAGAAATGAACGGCGGGATATCTCTCCCAGCTTAGACGCGGTTTGATTGGCTAGGGCTTGAGCTGTCAGATTTTCAGAAACGGGATTTGATTGGCTGCCGCTGGCTTCTCCGGCGTCTCCGGCTGCAGAAGTTGAACATTGTTCAACTTCTGCAGCCGGACCGCTATGCTACCCACAATTCAGTTCGGCCCATTCAAAGTGAATGGGCAGACGCGTTGGAAACCGTTTTTGAAGCTGTCGAAGCTGTAGTGTGGACGGGCCGTCAGGATTATCAAAGATTTGCACTATTTCACTTTTTGTATTTACTTGCACTATTCTTTCTGTTTTTCTGTTTTATTGTGTTGCACTGTTGAGGACCGAAAGAACGAGATCGCGGATACAAGCGGCCGAGATGGGTTTTCTCCGCAGGGTGGCTGGCGTCTCCCTCAGGGATAAGGTGAGAAGTTCAGTCATCCGGGAGGGACTCGGAGTTGAACCGCTCCTCCTTCGCGTCGAAAGGAGCCAGTTGAGGTGGTTCGGGCACCTAGTTAGGATGCCACCTGGGCGCCTCCCTAGGGAGGTGTTCCAGGCACGTCCAGCTGGGAGGAGACCAAGGGGTAGACCTAGGACCAGGTGGAGGGATTATATCTCTTCGCTGGCCTGGGAGCGCCTTGGGACCCCCCAGTCAGAGCTGGTTGATGAGGGGAAAAGAACGTTTTGGGGCTCTCTGCTGGAACTGCTACCTCCGAAAAAAGTATAAAGTGTTTACAACACAAAACAAAGCCACACATGTAAATCATGTTTCATAATTTATGAAACTGTGGACATTTTTTTATTAAAAGATGTTAATTAAAAAATGTAAACAAATAACAAACGCATCAAATAAAACAAACACTCCTCCACCAAAACCTACATTTTTGTAAACCAATCAACAAGAAAAAAACCTCTAAATCAATATGAAACAATCAAAACAAAAATGTTTCCTTTTTTCCACTAAAAATAGTGTCTTTTTAATGTCTTTTTTCTAAATTAGACCCCAAAGCTCCCTCCCCATCCAGCTCAACAAAAGGTGCTGCTGGTCATAAAATCTTCGCAAAAAATGTCTTTGTCCACGAGCAGGAAAACAAGGTTTATGCCCCTTCTTACGGTCCTTTTCAGTGTATCCGACACATGAGATGTGGGCACCCTCGTAATGGGCACTATTCCTTCTCATCTTGACCGCGTGCCCAGCGTGGCTCAGAACATAGTTCAGCAGGCCCACAGTTCGTTCACCAAACTCCTTCCATTTCTCTCACATACCATTCATTCTAACATCTACCAACTAATTCATCCTTCCAAAATACACAACGAGCTCTCTACATTCATCAAACTCATGCACACGTGATTCAACCTGGTCCTTACATACATCACACTCTCTCTTGACTGTTACATCAAATGTACTAATGACCAGATTATTAAAAACCCT
>CALSBZ010028110.1:0-34802 GCA_943591055.1 Gobionotothen gibberifrons
AGTAAAAGTTATCATATTGAAATATTCATTAATATATTGCGGTTGTAGTATCGATAACAAAACTGAACTTTTTTTGCAGTGCCTTTCTTTGTGTTATATACTTTTTTTCAAATTACCATAAAAAGGACAGACTTCCAAAATGTTACCTATTTTCTTTCTTTTTTCAATCACAAGGCAGCCCAACAATATCACTACACTGGGAATCCTAAGATATTTTCCATTTTTTCTAAATGAACATATATGTCGGTACCTTAAAGGTGGGGTAGATAATTTTGGAGAAATCAGCTCGAGTGTGCTAGAATTTGAAAATACACAGCTGGAAAAAATCTGCCACTTCCTTACAGAGCCCCTCCTCCAACACACACGAACGTGCACATGACCCATGAGGGCACTAGATAAGTTTGTGCACAGATGGAAGGCTGACAGGCAGGTAGGCCATCCAGTTATTTTAGCCGGGCCGGCTCAGATGATTGGTCGTGCTTTTTACAGCGCTACGGCTTCCACAGATGACATTTTTTAATGTATTTATTATCAAAGCATTTAGTATATTCATTGCTATCGGGATGTATTCCATGGAATATAACAAAAAATGTTTCTGAAATAAATTACATACCCCACCTTTAAATTATTAATGTTCTGGTTAGCTTTAATTATGAGTTATACCAATGCATTCCCAGTTATGGCATGTCAAAAATGTAAAAAAATAAATACATATATATAAAAAAATACAATCTAAAAATGGTTACCATGATACCAACCCTCCCCAGGTTCAGCCATGAGGACCACCAGCGTCAACACCAGGAACATCATAGCACACTTCATCCTGAAAAACAAAAACACAGCATGTGCAACATGATGTTCTGTCTAGACGATGACAACAGAGTCTTTCCATATCTTGATTTGCAACTTTAAACATTTAAATACTTTCAGAATATCTTACCTAACTTCTATATGTTAGCTTAAGTTAAAAAATTGAAACATCATTAACCCAAAATAAACATATGTTTGCTTGTGTCATTACTTTATATTTACAGTAATAATTCTCAGCATAAATTAAGATGAGATACTTACTTCTTTCTTCAAAGTCAAAGCTGTTATCAGTCGAGCAGAGAGAGATCTACAGGTTTTGTGAATCTCTTTTTGGTTAAACATCTGTTTATATACGGGGTTTAGAACGTCCCCCGGTGACCGGGCGGTGACCCCCCTATATGCATATTATGTAATGAAGCATTTGGAGCTACTTATCAGCTCATTTCATCTTTCAAGTTTCTCTGTTTGACATACCACAAGGCTTTTACGTAACACATTTATTACATTAAAGGAGGGGTAGGTAAGTTTGAGAAACCGGCTCGAGATACACTTTTTGTTTTATTCCATGGAATGCTCTTAATATCCTGATAGCAATGAATATTCTAAGTGCTTTGAAAAAAAATCCATAAAAAATGTGCTGTAAAAATGCTGTAATACTGTAAAAACTACGACTAATTATTTTCGCCGGGCCGGCTAAAATAACTGGTTGGCCGACCTGTCTGTCAGCCTTCAATCTCATGCACACACACACACACACACACTCATGCAGTCATTGCACGTGCCGTCATTGGGCGTGTTTCCCGTCTCCGGGCAGTTGTCGCTCAATCGCCAGCAGCAGCCGTGGACACGTTCACCATGGTAGAGTTTGCTTCAACATCGTCTACCGGTCGCAAAAGAAAAACTGTAATGGAGCAAATTATGAAGAAAAAGAAAGTGGAAACTAGGAGAAGTCAAACCAGAGACAATATCGGAGTTGCTTTTCAACGATGACGACTATTTACGGAGCACACCGAGCTGATATGTAACGTTACCGCAGCCTGCTTCCGCTAGCCAGATGTAACGTATGTAATACATTTTCACAAAACAAACATGCTAGCTTAAAAAATATGAGCACTGACAATAACTTCGTTATACATTTGTTTTAGACAAATGTAACATTTGTGATATTGGGCTATATAAATAAACATTGATTGATTGATTGATTTTACATTCATTATCATGATCTTGGGTGTTGTTTTCTTACAACTGATTGAGCCATGATGTTTTCAAGTCTTCACTGAGGTCATGTGCGCGTTCATGTGTGTTGGAGGAGGTGCTCTGAAGGAAGTCTGAAGGAAGGGGCGGATTCTTTTCGGTTGTGTACTTAGGAATTTTTGTGCACTCGAGCCGGTCTCCTTTAAAGGAGGGGTAGGTAAGTTTGAGAAACCGGCTCGAGATACACTTTTTGTTATATTCCATGGAATGCTCTTAATATCCTGATAGCAATGAATATTCTAAGTGCTTTGAAAAAATATCCATACAAAAAGTCATCTGTGGAAGCCGTAATACTGTAAAAACTACGACCAATTATTTTAGCCGGGCCGGCTTTCCAAACCCTCCGGCTACTTATTTTTGTCAAAAGCGACTAACCACTAATCTAACGACTTGTAATGGTGTTATTAGGGACTTTTCTGGTGTTTGGAGACTCACGTATTGTTCTGCAGTTAACGAGCTGCCGTGAGCCCCTCAGCCCTCCCATAGTACTCACAGGCGCGCAGACTCACAGTTGCCTCCCGCAACAGCTCTGCAGTCAGAGCAGAGAGGAGACAGCCACACCCTCCCGAGCCGAGTTATACATTTATTTGATGTTATACATTTGTTTTACATTCATTATCATGATCTTAGGTGCTGTTTTCTTACATCTGATTGAGCAATGTAAGTCTTCACTGAGTTCATGTGCGCGTTCACTTGTGTTGGAGGAGGTGCTCTGTAGGAAGTCTGAAGGAAGGGGCGGATTCTTTTCGGTTGTGTACTTTGGAATTTTTGTGCACTGAGGCGGTTTCTCAAACTTACCTACTCCTCCTTTAAGTAGTTGTCTCTAGCTTTGGTATTTTGTATTACTCTAAATTGTATTTTATTGACATGCTTTTATTTAATGTTTTAAAAATATATATATATGTATATATATGCATAATTGTTACATTTTTAAAAGTAGGCCCACATATAGCTAACTCAACAATAAGCTTTTTTACTAGTTTTTTTACTTTTTTTTTTTACTTTCTTTTTACTAGTTTTTTTTAATGAGATAATACAGTGCATTTCTGTTGTTCAACTCAAAGTGTTAATGATGTCTAACAGTACGTCCACACAGCAGCGTTGCGTGCTTCAACGGAGACGCTTCCCATTCACTTTGAAAGGGGTGACGTCGCGCTTTGGCGAACTGCTTTGTGGTTCCGTCACGTCACTTTGCCTCCGTTGCTCGCTTCGAAAGTTGAGAAAAGTTAAACTTTTTAAGCGTCGACGGAAGCGCCAGCCAATCAAATCATATGCCAGTACAAGCACTAGCCAATAAAACCGTGTGCTTGTGTCCGCGGTGGGAGATTAATGTGATTGGTTGTTTGTCGCACACCAGACACGCCCACCGGCAAGCTTCAACGCGACGCTGTGTGGACGTACCGTTAATCTTTTATTTGAAATACTCATCATCAAAAAATTGGCTTATTTTAAATACAGAACCTGGCCTTGCCTTGCCTAAACAAATATGTGTTCAATACCGGCTTAAAATAGAGTTGTATTTTATATATATATATATATTATGTAAAAAATGATGCCTTTAGTTCACTTCTGCTTTGCTTGTGCTTTGCTTGTGTCATGCACTAACAGACAGTCTTTGTGCTACAGTGATGCCACTTGTCAAAGTCAAAAGTCAAAGTACACTTTCAATTAATCAATCAATGTTTATTTATATAGCCCATCCATCCATCTCCATCCATCTTCTCCCGCTTATCCGTGGTCGGGTCGCGGAGGTAGCAGTTCCAGCAGAGAGCCCCAAACTTTCCTTTCCCTGGCCACATCAACCAGCTCTGACTGGGGGATCCCAAGGCGCTCCCAGGCCAGCGAAGAGATATAATCCCTCCACCTGGTCCTAGGTCTACCCCTTGGTCTCTTCCCAGCTGGACGTGCCTGGAACACCTCCCTAGGGAGGCGCCCAGGTGGCATCCTAACTAGGTGCCCGAACCACCTCAACTGGCTCCTTTCGACGCGAAGGAGGAGCGGTTCAACTCCGAGTCCCTCCCGGATGACTGAACTTCTCACCTTATCCCTAAGGGAGACGCCAGCCACCCTGCGGAGAAAACCCATCTCGGCCGCTTGTATCCGCGATCTCGTTCGTTCGGTCATGACCCATCCCTCATGACCATAGGTGAGGGTAGGAACGAAAATGGCCCGGTAGACAGAGAGCTTTGCCTTCTGGCTCAGCTCTCTTTTCGTCACAACGGTGCGGTAAAGCGACTGCAGTACCGCTCCCGCTGCTCCGATTCTCCGGCCCATCTCACGCTCCATTGTTCCCCCACTCGAGAACAAGACCCCGAGATACTTGAACTCCTTCACTTGGGGTAAGGACTCATTCCCTACTTGGACTGTCTATATGTTACTGTTTATATAGCCCAATATCACAAATGTTACATTTGTCTCAGTGGTCTTCACAGTTTGTACAGAATATCAGTATGACAACACGACACCCTCTGTCCTCAGACCCTCACATCGTACAAGGAAAAACTTCCAGAGAAAACCCACAGTTTAAGGGAAAAATGGGAGAAACCTCAGGGAGAGCAACAGAGGAGGGATCCCTCTCCCAGGACGGATAGACGTGCAATAGATGCCGTGTGTAAATCGAAAAGATAATACATTTACAACATAGGTAGACCAAATGTTTGAAAATGCATGTGTCTATAATAAGAAGATGAATCCACGAGGATGTCAGCAATCTTGTGGGAGCCATCAGGGAAGTAGTATGGTGAGAGTCAGGCAGGACCGCAGAGACAGGTTCAGCCATGACTCGAAGTCCAGGACTCAGATCCAGAACTCAGGATAGAGGATCCAGGACACATGACCACAGCAACAGGTTCATCCTCGACTCCAGGTTCCAGGTTCATCCCGGGTAAAGTTTTAAATATAAGATCTAAGTTTTTAGGATTTAAGTGAAAGAGTAAGAACTAAAATGTATAGGTGAAGAGGCACAACGTATCTACGTCAATGCACTCTTATTATTATTTTATTTTATCACTATAAGCTTTATCAAAAAGGAAGGTCTTAAGCGTACTCTTAAAAACGGATAGGCTGTCTGCCTCCCGAACACAAACTGGAAGCTGATTCCACAAATGTGGAGCTTGATAAGAAAAGGCTCTGGCTCCCATTGTACTTTTAAAGACTCTAGGAACAACCAACAACCGTGCATTCTTGGAACGCAATGCCCTAGTAGGACAGTAGGGTATAATGAGTTATTTAAGGTAAGATGGCACCTGCCCATTAAGGGCTTTGTAGGCGAGAAGAAGAACTTTAAATGCTATCTTGTGTTCTATAGGTAGCCAGTGTAAGGCAGCCAGAACAGGAGTAATGTGGTCCCTTTTCCGAACTCTAGTTAGTACACGAGCTGCAGCATTTTGAATCAGCTGAAGCGACTTAACTGACTTCTTGGTACACCCTGATAATATGGAGTTACAATAATCCAGCCTTGAAGTAACAAATGCATGGACTAGTTTCTCTGCATCGTTTTGAGGCAATATATGCCTGATTTTTGCAATGTTGCGTAGATGGAAGTAGGCGGTCCTTGAGATTAATTTTATGTGGGCATTAAAGGATAAATCCTGATCAAATATAACACCAAGATTCCTTACGGCCCCTACACACGGGGGCGTGCGTTGTCGCTTGCCGGCGGGGGGGGCTGAAACTCGACCAATAACCAATCACATGAATCTCCCGCCCCAGACACACAAGCACGCGGTTTGATTGGCTAGAGCTTGTACTAGCATATGATTCGATTGGCTGACGCCTCTGTCGAGGCGTCAAAAGTAGAACATTGCTCTACTTTTGCAGCGAGCACCACGAGAGAAGCTACGCTTTGCTCCCAGAATGCAGTTTGGCGAATCGTGATGTCACCCCATTCAAAGTGAATGGGCAGAAGCGTTGAAGCGGCAATGCACGCCGCCGTGTGTAGGGGCCGTTACAGTCTCACTGGAGGCCAAATTAATGCCATCCATAACTAGTATATCTTTAGATAGTTTGTTTCGTAGAGTCTTTGGGCCGAGTACAATAACTTCAGTTTTAGCAGTGTTTAACATAAAAAAATGTAAGGTCATCCACGTTTTTAAGTCCTTGAGGCAGTCTTGAATTGTATTTAGGTGATTGGTTTCATCAGGCTTGGTGGATAAATATAGTTGAGTATCATCCGCATAACAGTGGAAATTTACAGAATGATTCCTTATAATATTGCCTGGCGGAAGCATATATAGTGTGAACAAAATAGGTCCAAGCACTGAGCCCTGTGGCACTCCATGGCTAACTTTGGTTTGCATGGAAGATTCATCGTTGACACACACAAACTGAGAGCGTTCAGACAAATAGGACCTAAACCAGTGAACATAAGTGTATTGTCAATCTTCCAGTTTGTGTGTACAGACAGAGAGATCGATTGTTTCCCACAATCCCGAATATAAAAACAAATGTATATAGAATATAAAAATATGAAAATAAAAATATGTGTGCAAATATGTATGTGTATACACTGTCAAAGTCACATGTTTACATGTGCACACATTAATACCTAAATAAAAACACAACAATCAACAAAATAACAGTCACTTCAATATTTTGAGAATGTACATTAGAGTATCTTCCTTACAGCTAATATGTTGTGTCCTTGACTTTTGCCACTTTTTTTCCAATATGTTAGTGTAGTATAGACCTTAGCATATTATACCTAATGAGGTCTTTCTCCCTATAGTGACTACATGTTTGAATTTTGCCCTGTCGCATTTTTCATTGAGCGACTCAGAGGTTGCTTCGCTTGGTATTTTCTCAAGCCTCTAAAAATACTCTTTTAATGTGTCATGCTTAGTTTTGGCTGTGAGACTCTTCTAGATTCTTAAGATTATATCTTATTTGCAACACGTTTAGTAGGCCACTATGAATTTAAGGTATTATATTATACTTAGCAATTTATCAAACTTTAGTTAACTCTGAATTCTCTGGGTTTTTTAAAAACTATTTTACATTTTTGGTATATGTTCATTGGACAATAGTTCAGGTATACTTGTGTAAACGCCTTCATGTAATTATTTTAGTATGGATTGGTTTTGGTATTCATGCAGAATAAAACTAAACATTCCAGAATGAGCTGCCTTTAATGGAAAGTACATTTTGTCTGAAAGTGGTCCGTCTGCGGTGGACTTCATAGTCAAACAAACAGTTTAGCCACTTCCTCCTTATTCTATGTTTTATGTTCAATGTTCATATCCTCATGCAGTGCAGGTATTTTCACATTAAAATATACATTTCCCAATCTCTTTTTCCAGCATTAACATCATTTTATATTACTATAAATGCTCAATAATCCTCTGTTTTTCAGCGTATCCTATTACAATCCTATCAACCCTAACCCCTAACTCTTAATACTTTGGCGTGATCATATGGAAGCATTTGACAGCGTATCAGAGAACTGTTATTGTTACTTAACTATATTACAGTGTACAAATATATAATGGTCTGCTGCAGGATACGAAATACATTTGAGGTGTTTCATTGTGTTTTTGTCATTTTCATTAACCACAAATTACCCCCGTAATATTCAAAGTTAATATTTTTCTTTGAAATATAATTAAAAATGCAGTTTAGTTGAATAGGAGCACCATTCTGTGTGAGACCGGGTCGGCTCTGTCGGCTCTGTTCTCCTTTTTTTATTTGTCACGAGGCGCTGTGTGCGTGCAAATGTGTGTGGTTTATTATTTGATCCGAACAGGGCAATGACAATGCAAAGTCCTTTGCCGTATCAACAGGCTGATCATTATTTTATCACTTCCCCATGCTTAGTTTCCTCTTGTCTTGCCACTTGGAGAAAACAACAATGAGTAAGCGATACATGAAACCGTGTGAAATGGTTGTTGCCATTAGCTTTTGCTAGCCTTTTTTAGAGAATCATCAAAATTCAAGTAATTCTTCTTATCTTTTCAGTTCATCTTTGCCCTTTTCTGTTCTTAATAAAGGTCATTTGTCAATCCAGAGGCAAAAAACAATAATATAATTTTGTTATATATAATCGTTTTTCTTTAGGTCTTTTTTTTAGGTTTGGTGGATTTTTTAAATGTATGAGCATTATCCTTTAAGTTAATAATATCTTACTTTATAAAATACTTTCCTCAAAGTTTTCTCATCCCGCTTTGATCAGTAGGGCTCCAATTCAAAGTTTTCACACTTAATATAACATCAGCCATATTTTCCAACAAATATGAATGGCATGGCAGCCTGTTGGGCCTGCACAGTGGATAATTAAATAGCATGCAACACAAAAAATAAACAATAATTCAGTGGCACCGTGACTTATCCGATCGGCCCACTTCGGTACCGGCCCATCGGGATTCGTCCCGATGGCCAGTCTGCCACTGCACCCAGCCCAGCCCACGTAAACTGTCAACGGTGGGAGCCTCGCTGCGGGGAAACGGTGGACCTAGTGTCCCGATCGGAGTGGGAATAATAATAATAATAATAATCCGTGCATTTTATCCATTCATTTCCCCAACATTGTGGTAAAAAAAACACACGTTTAATCCATGTTTGTGTACTACAACTACAAAAAGCATCGGTTTGTTTTCTCATCAGGAAATGCAGACCAGATCAAACAAATGATTTTTAAATCATCATCCTCACGATCATTTAATGTATCATATGTTCGCCGAATTGACATGAAAGCACGAATAAATGTAGTTTCATCCACTTGAGTTTACAACTACAAAAATAATCGATTTATTTTTCTATCACATCTGACGGGAGGAAATTCAGCAGCTCTCACTACCGATTTTTAATCCTAATTTAATCATCATCTTCCCCACGATCATTTATGTTTATGTTCGCCGAATTTACATGAAAGCACTGACAAATATGAATATACTGTAGTCAACTTCATTAAAACGTTATTAACGTGCCTAAACTCAGTAATTCACCTTTTCACACTTTGTCCGTGTTTGGCTCTCTCGCCGCACAGTGAAGCATTCCCGCATTGATGTCACTTCCGGCTTCCCCCAAAACTTCAAAATGAGTCGAAGGAATTTCCCCGCGATGTTCCAAATTATTGATATTTATCGGAACGGTATCGCACCTTCTTTTTTAAACTGACGGTTCGAGATTACTAGTAGCCCAATATTTCATTGCAGTTGTTGGGAGGCTGTCACAGGCTCTTTGAAGGTCACCTATTATGCTGTATTTGAACAATAACATATAGGGCCATATCTATACAAAACATGTATCTGAAGTGTTTTGCTGAAAATACCACACAGATCACCCATTGTAGCCATGCCTCATACCTTTGTATTTCAGAACTGTTACAAAAGTGCTGATTCTGGGTCCGGCTCTTAAATGTAAATGAGCTGCTGCTGGCCACGCCCCTTTGGAGCTGCTGGCCACGCCCCTTTTGAGCGTTCGCATCAAGTGTTATTTCTAAAACAGTATTGAGCTCAAACGCTTTCTCTCTCGCAGGTTTACCACAAGGACAGTACCTTTTATATCCTGCTTTTTTACACATATTCTCTCCAGTAGAGCGTTAGCTCTGAGTGTTAGCGATGCTTGCTAATGTAAACACAGACCATATTACTTCCAAAACATGTCGCACATTGTTTCTGATACTGTCACAAGTTAGACACATTTATTATTGTTTGTTTGGTTTGGCTCATCTTAACTCTCCTGTCATTTCAGATCCCACCTTCCTCCAGCCTCTTGTAATCAGCTCACTTCCCTCACCTGGTATTCCCAGCCCTTCCCCTCACCTGTTACTCATTCCCTCATCACCCCACAGTATTTATACCACCTCACTATCACTTGTCCTTTGCCAGATTGTCTTGTCTTTTCCGTCAAGCTCTCCAGTGTGATACTCTCTAGCCTAGATTTTTGTCCTGCCCGGTTTTTGACCCTTACCTGCCTGTCTTCGACTCTCGATTTCCTGCCTACTCCCTGTCTGGTTTTGGTTGCCTGTCTGACGGATTCCCTGGTTTTGACCCTGCCTGTCCCTGACCCGAATAAACTGAACATTACTAAAACACTGGTTGTATCTGAGTCGTGCTATTGGGTTCTGATCTGTACCTGTGAGCGAGACAGATACAGCACATAGCTTGACATGTTCTTTATTCAGTGTTTACCGCTAGAACAGTGCCATTGTGTGTAATATATATAAAACAACTTCAGAGGGAGAGAGGAAGAGAGGGAGAGAGAGAGGGCACACCAGTACCGGCGCTGTTGTTATTAGAATCTGGTGCTAGCTGCTCTAACGGATATAAGAATTACATTTAAAATAATTGTTTTGTGTTTTTATCTTTGCAAGCACTTGATAATAATAATTATTATTATTAGTATGATTATTATTTTAATTATTATTATATTCTATATATCTTTTGATGTCTGACCATTTTCAAAATCAACTGAACATATCTGTCATACCTTTAAAATATTGTTATTATATGTTATTGGCTTTTAATATGATAAATGTTGTATCCTATTTTCAAATATTCGTATGTGAAATTGTATTTGGACTTTTATCTTTGTATCTTTGCCAATGATCTTTGAGCAAAAAACACTTATTATTATTATTATTATTATTATTATTATACAGTATATACTATATTATTATTTGTATTTGTATTTCATTTACTTATTTATTGATTATTATTGTATTATAATTATTATTATTATAATAGTTAAATGTCTTTAACTAGGTTGGGATTGTATTAATTCCATAACACACAATTCACATCATTTCCATCCTGATTTAATTAGATTTTTCATTTAAAATAATACAAGAGATAGATGACTTTTGTAATGCAATGCAGATTTATTCAAAATGAAAAAAAGATCAATTAAAAACAGATAGGTTGATTACATTGTTATGTTGAAGAAAAGCAGAAGAAAGCATTTGTTTTTTCAAATGGACCATCATGGACTCAGGCAAAGTCGTTATCTTGTTGGACCGCACGTTGTTCCATCACGTCCTGGGCTTTCATCGCATCGTATTCGTTTTTCCCGATTAGGCTGGTGGGTGGAGAGAGGAGATTCAAAGAGTTCAGCTCAGGAATTCACCAAATGTCTTGTTATAAAATTAAACAAGTAAAATAACTTACTGCTTGATGGCTTGAGAGAAAAACAAAACAAAAAGGACATTTTATTAATGTTTGTATGTAGGAAAAGTTATCATATTGAAATATTCATTAATATATTGCGGTTGTAATATCGATAACAAAACTGAACTTTTTTTGCAGTGCCTTTCTTTGTGTTATATACTTTTTTTCAAATTACCATAAAAAGGACAGACTTCCAAAATGTTACCTATTTTCTTTTTTTTTCAATCACAAGGAAGCCCAACAATATTATGATTTGTCGAAAACATAAGAAAACTACACCAGGAATCCTAAGATATTTGAAATGTTTTCTAAATTAACATATATGTCGTTACCTTAAAGGTGGGGTAGGTAATTTTGGAGTAACCAGCTCGAGTGCGCTAGAATTTGAAAATACACAGCCGGAAAAAATCTGCCACTTCCTAACAGAGCCCCTCCTCCAACACACACGAACGCGCACATGACCAATGACTGCACGAGATAAGTTTGTGCACAGATGGAAGGCTGACAGGCAGGTAGGCCATCCAGTTATTTTAGCCGGGCCGGAGAATGATTGGTCGTGCTTTTTACACGCTACGGCTTCCAAAGATGACGTTTTGTTATGGATTTAATATCAAAGCATTTAATATATTCATTGCTATCGGGATGTTAAGAGCATTCCATGGAATATAACAAAAAGTGTTTATAAAATAAATTACATACCCCACCTTTAAATAATTAATGTTCTGGTTAGCTTTAATTATGAGTTATACCAATGCATTCCCAGCTATGGCATGTCAAAAATGTAAAAAATAAATAAATATATATATAAATACTATCTACAAATCTTTACCATGAAAAATTAGGTGAAAAAAACCCTCCCCAGGTTCAGCCATGAGGACCACCAGCGTCAACACCAGGAAGATCATAGCACACTTCATCCTGAAAAACAAAAACACAGCATGTGCAATATGATGTTCTGTCTAGACGATGACAACAGAGTCAATCCATATCTTGATTTGCAACTTTAAACATTTAAATACTTTCAGAATGTCTTACCTAATCATCATTAACCCCAAATAATTTGCCTGTGTCATTATGTTATATTATATTTACAGTAATAATTCTCAGTATAAATTAAGATGAGACACTTACTTCTTTCCTCAAAGTCAAAGCTGTTATCAGTCGAGCAGAGAGAGATCTACAGGTTTTCTGAATCTCTTTTTGGTTATACATCTGTTTATATACCGGGTTTAGAACGTCCCCAACTCTGGGTGTGTGTCCTCCGTTTCGCAAAATAACCCCCTGAGGTCACCGCCCTATTCACTTATTTGAATTCAGAATTCAAAGAAGTGAATAGAGTAGTTCAACACAGACATCATACATTTTCCTAAATGTCTAACTTTTTCTCATTATATATTCACTTCTTTAATGACTTTTAAGTTTGAAGTCATGAATAGTATTTATTGGATATGCATATTATGTAATGAAGCATTTGGAGCTTCTTATCAGCTAATTTCATCTTTCAAGTTCCTCTGTTTGACATACAAGGAGGCTTTTACGCAACACATTCATTACATTAAGTAGCTGTCTCTAGCTTTGGTGTTTTTTATTACTCTAAATTGTATTTTATTGATGAAAGGACAAAGGGCTTCTATCAGTGTGAGACCTACAGGTGGTAAAAATCTCTCTGGGTTGGTCGATGGTACATGTCTCTTTTTATAGCGGGTTAACATTTCCCGCTATAATTTACAATAATTTACAATTTACTTGCTTTTTGCAATGCTTGCCAGTAAACAGGTAAAGCAGACCCTGTGGTCACGTCTTCAATTACTCATCATTCAAGTGTAAAGATAAATGTCCCTATTTCTGAAGAAAATGTCATTTCTTATTATTATACGTTCACTTCCCTAATTAATTTTGAGTTTAAAGTAATACATATTATTATTTTTCATGATGCATATTAAGTTAGAAAGTATGTTGACGCCTCAGCTATTAACCACTACTTATATTATGATAAGTTATTACATCTAGCTTTGTTTATTTTGTTTTTACTCTGAATTAGATAGATAGATAAAAAAGCATGATTGTATTTAGGCATGACTCTTATAACGACATATTTTGACAATCTGTTTACTGTATTTCAGGATTCTTTTCACCATGTGTGCACAAATTGATATAAATGTCTGCTAATTTATACTAATATTTACACTAATTTCATCTTTAGTTTGTCACCTATAGTAAAATTGGGATTTGAGATCGGGTAAAGGTCAAAACACTTAACATTACATTACATTGCATTTAGCTGACGCTTTTATCCAAAGCGACGTACATTCGACCAGGAAGATACAACCTTGAAGAAAACAGAATCATATAAGTACATCAGGTTTCATAGAGCCACAACATTTCAAGTGCTACTCAACTGGCTTTAGATAAGCCAGTCCTTTATTAGTATGTAAGTGCTCTGTTAGTAATTCTTTGTTAGTAGTTCTATCGCTCGAAATGGAGTCGAAAGAGATGAGTTTTCAGCCTGCGCCGGAAGATGTGTAAGCTTTCCACTTAATTTCCATATTTTGTTATTCAGATATTATCTTTTAAATAAGACACAGGAAAAATGGCTTGCTGTTTAACAAAGAAGATTTATTCTGAATGACATTTAAATCAATAATAACAGTATTAAGCATAACAAGTCGATTTTATTTTCTTTATTTTGAAGATGAAAGCATTTTATTTTCAAAGTTTCAGAGTTGCTCCAACATCGTAGACTCAGTCAAGCGCTCGCTCTCGGTCAAAAGCTTGTTGGTCCACCGCTTCCTGAACCTTCATCGCTTCCCTCATCGCTTCCTTCATCACTTCCTGCTGCCTAGGGGTCTCCCCCTTGAGGAGTCTGATGATGAAGAGAGGATTCAGAGAGTTCAGTTCAGATGTTTAAAACCAAGCCAACAAGAGCACTTTAAAAATGAGAGAAATATCAAGGAGAGGCCCTTACCCATGGATATGCTTGCCAACTAAAAAGAGAACACAAAAAAAATACATGCATTATTATTTGTAATTTAATTAATCATAAAACCTTGTAAGGCCTTTTAAACATGCATTAACATATTGCAGGTTCAACATGTGTAATACAAAACATTATTTTTCCCTTATTGGTCTAAAAACGTATTTTATTAAATGTTATTTTAAAGTTAGTTCCTATTTGATTAAAAAATAAGTAGCTTGGCTTTTAATATATGATAAATGTTGTATCCTACTTTCAAATATTGTTATGTGAAATTTAGACTTTTATCTTTGTATCTTTGCCAATGATCTTTAAGCAAAAAGCACTTATTATTATTATTATTATTATTATTATTATATATAATATATTATTATTTGCATTTGTATTTTATGTACTTATTTATTATTATTATTGTATTATAATTATTAAAGAATCTTCAGATATCTGACATTTTTCAAAATCAACTGAACATATCTGTCTTACCTTTACAATATTGAAGTACACATGTACACAACCATTCATGCATCAATATAAGGATTATTTACACAAGCTATATGTCAAAAATATATATTCTTAATAATGATTACCGCTAATAATCCCCCTGTAAAGGCTGCCAAAGAAAGCGTCCCCAGGTTCAGCCATGAGGACCACCATCGACAGCACCAGAAAGACGGTGGTGCACTTCATCCTGTAAACAAACAAACACATGTTTATACCGCCTTTGTCTTGGTTTATACAATTGTAATTATCAGCATAAATGAATGAAGATGTGATACTCACTTCTTTCCTTTAAATGATGTCGAGCAGTGTGAGAACTACAGGTGGTGTAAATCTCTGTGGGTTGGTGGATAGTTGACATCTCTTTTTATAGCGTGGGGTGATTTCGCTTACTCATGGTTTGTACAATGTTTTGCAAGGTGAAACACGCCAAGAGGAAGTTCAACTCAATGCAATGATGACTTAATGATTCTTTTAAATAATAATCATTTAAAAAGCAGCTTATTTTAAATGCAGAACTTGCCTGGGAAACGTTTTGATTGTCAGACTTTGAAAACGTATGCTCTAAATTCTTAATGTTTGTTTCTTCTTTGTGTAAAAATATATTTTCCGATTCCGGCCTTAAAGGTCACCTATTATGCTATATTTGAACAATAACATATAGGGCCATATCTATACAAAACATGTCTCTGAAGTGTTTTGCTCAAATACCACACAGATCACCCATTGTAGCCATGCCTCATACCCCTTTATTTCAGAACTGTTACAAAAGCGCTGATTCTGGCCCTGGCCCTTTAAATGTAAATTAGCTGCTGCTGACCACGCCCCTTTGGAGCTGCTGGCCACGCCCCTTTGGAGCATTCGCATCAAGTGTTATTTCTAAAACAGTATTGAGCTCAAACGCTTTCTCTCTCGCAGGTTTACCACAAGGACAGTACCTTTTATATCCTGCTTTTTTACACATATGCTCTCCAGTACAGCGTTAGCTCTGAGTGTTAGCGATGCTTGCTAATGTCAACACAGACCATATTACTTCCAAAACATGTCGCACATTGTTTCTGATACAGCACATAGCTTGACAAACGTTCTTTATTCATTGTTTACCGCTAGAACAGTGGCATTGTGTGTATTATATATAAAACGACTTCACTCTAGACATCCTTAATGTAAAGCCAGCATACATTTTAGTATCGAAGTCAAGTTCTCAGCAAATCTGGATCAGCTCCGTTGTACCCCCGTTTTTAGAATTGTGGCTAAGGAGGAAAAGAGAGAGGGTTGTATTTTCTGACACTTTGTGCGTCTCCTTACACACTGGGGACACATATTTATGTATACAAAGACATCAAAAAGTGCATTTTGCATATTAGGTGACCTTTAAATAAGACACAGGAAAAATGGCTTGCTGTATAAGAAAGAAGATTTATTCCAAATTACATTTATTCAATTACATTTTTCATTATTTTGAAGATAAAAAGCGATACATTTGCTAAATGTTCAGCGTAGTTCAACATCGTAGACTCAGGCAAACGCTCGCTCTCGGTCAAACGCTTGTTGGTCCATCGCTTCCTGCTCCCTCATCGCTTCCTTCAGCGCTTCCTGCTCCCTAGGGTTTCCCCCGGTGATGAGTCTGATGATGAAGAGAGGATTCAGAGAGTTCAGTTCAGATGTTTAAAACCAAGCCAACCAGAGCATTTTTAGAGAAATAAGAGAAATATCAAGAAGTAGCCATTACCCATGGATATGCTTGCCAACTAAAAAGAGAGAAAAAAAGACATGCAATATTATTTGTAGTATTTCAAAGTAATCTAATTCATCATAAATCATTGTAAGCCCTTTTCAAATGTCATTCAAATATTGAAGCTACAAAGTTGATAAAGAAAATATAATTGTTTGCAATAAAGTTAGTTCCTACTTGATTAAAAAATAAGTACATACAGACACAACTCACTTTTTTAGACTGGCTTTTAATATGTGATTAATGTTGTATCCTCGTGAGATTTTATTTCGAACTTTTATGTTTTTATCTTTGCAAGCACTTGATAAAGAATTGTTATTATTATTAGTATGATTATTATTTTAATTATTATTATATTCTATACATCTTTAGGTATCTGACAGTTTTCAAAATCAACTGAACATATCTGTCGAACCTTTACAATATTGAGGCTCAGGTTAGAACAACCATTCATGCATCAATATAAGGATTATTTACACAAGCTATGTCAAACGTTTAAACATTTTTCATTTTTTTAATGATTACCGCTAACAAGCCCCCTGAGAAAGTGGCCAAAGAAAGCGTCCCCAGGTTCAGCCATGAGGACCACCATCGACAGCACCAGAAAGACGGTGGTGCACTTCATCCTGTAAACAAACAAACACATGTTTATACCGCCTTTGTCTTGGTTTATACAATTGTAATTATCAGCATAAATGAACGAAGATGTGATACTCACTTCTTTCCTTTAAATGATGTCGAGCAGTGTGAGAACTACAGGTGGTGTAAATCTCTGTGGGTTGGTGGATAGTTGACATCTCTTTTTATAGCGTGGGGTGATTTTGCTTACTCATGGTATATATGTACAATGATTTGCAAGGTGAAACACGCCAAGAGGAAGTTTAACTCAATGCCATGATGTCTTAAATACTCATCATCAAAAAAATTGGCTTATTTTAAATACAGAACCTGGCCTTGCCTTGCCTACACAAATATGTTTCAATACCGGCCTAAAATAGAGTTGTATTTTATATTAGGTCAAAAATGTTCCCTTTAGTTCACTTCTGCTTTGCTTGTGCTTTGCTTGTGTCATGCACTAACAGACAGTCTTTGTGCTACAGTGATGCCACTTGTCAAATTCAAAAGTCAACTTTATTGTCAATCTTTTTGATAGATTTTTTTTATTTTCGAACAAGTAAAATAAATAATTACAAAACAAAACAAATGTTGCAATGCATAGTCATGTTAGAGAAATCAAAAAAGGACATTTTACAACAACAGCATTAGCAACATAAACAGTGTGTTCGAAAAGGAGTGAGAAGAAGTATAACTTATTTAACCTCACCCCCTTGTCCCTAAATGATTTATTTATAATCTGCAATAATTATCATTTTTATGCATTATTATTTATATTATTAGTATTATTAATCTGCTTCACTTATTGATTGACATATACACATATACATACACTGATATACATATATGCACACATACATATACACACCTACATACTCACACATATACACATAGTCAAACACCTTCCCCATCCCTGTACCTCGAGAAAATAATTTCTCTGTATTTCCTCTTGAACTGGTTAATGTCTGGACATCGCTTTAGCTCCACGTTCACACTGTTCCATAGTCTCACTCCACGTTCACACTGTTCAGTTTGTGTGTACAGACAAAGAGATCGAAATACTGTATATAGAATATACAAATATGAAAATAAAAATATGTGTGCAAATATGTATGTATATACACAGTTAAATACACATTTTTACATGTGCACACATGAATACCTAAATAAAAACACAACAATCAATATATACAAAATAACAGTCACTTGAATATTTAGAGAATGTACATTAGAGTATCTTCCTTACAGCTAAAATGTTGTGTTCTTCACTTTAGCCAGTATTTTTCTTCCAATATGTTAGTGTAGTATAGACCTTAGCATATGATACCTAATGTAATGAAGTGTGTGTGCTGAGTTTTGCAAAATAACACCCTGAGGTCACCGCCCTATTCACTTCTTTAAATTCAGTGAATAAAGTAGTTCAACTCTGGGTCAAAAAGACATCATACGTTTTCCTAAATGTCTAACTTGTTCTCATTATTCTTAATGTTCACTTCTTTAATTACTTTTAAGTTTGAAGTCATGAATAGTTTTTATTGGATATGCATATTATGTAATGAAGCATTAGGAGCTACTTATCAGCTCATTTCATCTTTCAAGTTCCTCTGTTTGACATATAAGGAGGCTTTTACGCAACACATTTATTACATTAAGTTGCTAGCTTTTCCACTAGTTTGTTTTACTAAGTAAACTGGAAAGGGACTCCTTTGACAATACTCACAATTAACTGAACATATTTATCAGTATTAACTTTAATGATAAGTTGACAAAAATGATAAAGTACGGGGAAAAAATGGTTGTGTCCTTGACTTTTTTCCATTATGTTAGTGTAGTATACTGTAGACCAGGGGTTTATGTGGACCACTATTTATTATCAAGGATTTTCGCGGACCACCTCATATGCAAACCGTAAAAATAAGTGCATGTAGTGTTAAAACGCCGATATTTTTTTATATTTAATTATAGAAAACAAAAGTAAATTGAAGCCTATCTGATGTGAGCGGTGTCTGTCTGCGTTGTGTACGTTTCTCAAAGAGGACGGCGGACAGTATTTTAATTAGGTCATCCCAAACACAATGCCACAAGTGCGCACGCGCACAGTGCACTAACAAAACGGGCAGACAGGTCTTCAAAAAACTACCGCTATGCTTCGTCCTACTTTAGTTACTGTACTGCAAAAAGCAGACGGCGCTGCGCTCAACACACACAGACTCAAAATCATGGACACACATGCATATAAGTAACATAAACAATGTATAGGCCTAAGTTGCATAAAGGCTTGAGCTACAGTATTGCAACTACAGTAAGCAGACTGCTTCTCTCTCTCTATCTCCACTTTCAAAATCTATTTAAATAAAAAATAAATCATATCAATCAATGTTAACTTGGAAATCCAAAATATTGATATTTTTAACTGAATAGGTGACATTATTGTGGCACATCAGTAAAGCCTTAAATAGAAAATATGGCAGACATAATTGAATGCATTTTAACTGAACAATAACTGAATTAGTTTGTTTCACTCTTAGACCAGCAGGGGAACCAAATCTATGCAGACTGCTGCAATAAGTACATTAATTAACTGTCTCATCGATGTTTGTCTGAATTAATATGATAATATTAACAATCATATTATTCCTATCAGCTGTCAATCACTGTTATGATGCGGCG
Organism: Gobionotothen gibberifrons; assembly: GCA_943591055.1. Lineage (NCBI taxonomy): Eukaryota > Metazoa > Chordata > Actinopteri > Perciformes > Nototheniidae > Gobionotothen > Gobionotothen gibberifrons. The sequence goes on from CALSBZ010028110.1 coordinate 19,658, forward strand.
ATTACCATTCTGTTCAGCAAAACGCCTCACAAACTGAATAAGATCCAAAGCTTTAGTGCGTTTTGATTCAATGCTGAGTACAGCCAAACTTGACAGTCTCTTCTCTGTCATTGTAGACTTCAAATACCTCGTTCCTTCCGTGTACAGTACTTGGGTCCGGATGCTTCTCGTTTTGCGCCGTCCAGTTCAAATTAAATCATATTTCCACGCTCGCGCCAGGGGTTACAAGGCTCCTGTCTTGTGGTGCATTCACTTGCACTCGGACATTAGAGATTTTCTCTCATAAATGTCCGATGAGCCCAACGACCACACTGCCTGATATCATTAGAAAGCTAGGAATCTCCTCTTTCCAACAGTGTATACAAATCAAAATGTGTCTTCGGGTCAATGCGACTGATTTCGATAGAGCAAGTCACATATGAGGTGGTCCCCGAAAATCCTTGATAGTAAAAAGTGGATTTTATTTAGCTTTTTTCCACGGACCACCTGCAGTACCCTGCAGTATTACACCTAATGAGGTCTTTCTCCCTATAGTGACGAAAGAGGCTTCTCAATTCTTAAATTTCCCCTCCTCGACTCCTCGACTCCTCGGTCCTCCGGAAGTGACCCGGAAATTGATTTCAGCGCGCCATGTTGAAGGACATCTAATTTCTCTAAATGCACATCGAGGACGGAGGATCGAGCGTCGAGGAGGCTCTCTGGAGGAGCTATAACCGAGGATACACTCATGCATCCTCCATGGCTCCTCCACGGATGCATTTCCGGGAACGGTGGAGGCGTTACGCACGGCCGGACTTATCTCAGCCAATCACAGCTCTGCATGCATCCCCGGGATATTATTTTAGTAACTGCTTTCATCGCGACGCGATGTTTACAGTGAGAACAGCTGTGAGGTCCGTGCAGAAAGCAGAGCAGTGTGTAAAATATATATCACTCAGTATAACTGGCCTACATTACTTATTAGTTTAGTAAATATCTACAAACAAAGAGTCGATAGTTTTCTAAGACCATTTAGAGCTTCACATAATAAAATACACAACGGCTGTAGCCTGATATATATGCTTTAGGAGCTGTAGGTGTGTGTAGTACAGTGTGTAGATGCTGCGGACAGACGGGTCTCAGTTGGTTTGGTGCCCTATGCTTACTTTTAATACTTGTAAATACAACTTTTGGCCCGTAATTTCAATTCCGGGTTAGGGTTAGGGTTAGGGTTTAGGGTTAGGGTTAGGGTTAGGGTTAGGGTTAGGGTTAGGGTTAGGGTTTAGGGTTAGGGTTAGGGTTTAGGGTTAGGGTTAGGGGGATATATCCAGTCTCTGATTGTGTTACGTTATTATGAGAGTGCTCTCATACTTTAAATTGTGTATATTTATATAAATATATTTGTGTGTGTGTGTCCGCATCTGTAGCCTGTTATTGTCTCATTATACCACACTCTCAATGAATTAAAAGTAAATATATAAGTCATGAACACATCTGTCCATCAGACAGAGGGCTGCTGTGCCTCCTGTCATCATTAATGGACGTCTCTTTAAAATGACCGCTCAGAGGAAAGGAGTTCTCATTTCTCTAACTGCCTGCTGCTTCCCCTCCTCTCTCCTCGGCTCCCCTCCTCGGTCCTCCGCTCGCATCTCCTGTGGGCGGGACTAAGTCTTGAGGATAGGAGTTGAGGAGGGGAAAATTAAGAATTGAGAAGCCTCTTAAGTGTTTTAATTTTGCCCTGTGGCATTTTTCATTGAACGACTCAGAGGTTGCTTCGCTTGGTATTTTCTCTCTAAAAATACTCTTTTAACGTGTCATGCTTAGTTTTGGCTGTGATACTCTTCTAGATTCTTAAGATTATATCTTATTTTTAATAATTTTAGTAGGCCACTATGAGGTGACTTTAAAAAAAAAAAATTGTAACTTTTAATTTTTGTTTTTTATAAACAAACAGCCAGACAGACCACACAATAGCAGTTGGCAAACAAGTTACGATGACAACAGTGTGATTCGACAAAAGACAAAACAAAACAAGAAAAAATAAAAATAAAACAAAACAAAGAATGGACTGCGACAGGACAAAAATCAACATAAAAAAACTCATTCAAAATCTAGAGGCTCTGAGTCTAAGTCCATTATGCATAACATGATGCAAAAGTAGAGATCAAACATGTATGTGTATAAATGGAAAAAAATACCAAATATATCAAAATAAATAAATAAAAAATAAAAACATAGCACTTGTTGGTCAGTCAGCCGCCCAGTAACTATGAGGTGACTTTAAGGTATTACATTATACTTAGTAGTTTCTCAAACTTTAGTTAACTCTGAATTCTCTGGGTTTTTGAAAATCTATTTTACATGTTTGGTATATGTTCATTAGATAATAGTTAAGGTATACTTGTGTAAATGTAATTATTTTAGTATGGATTGGTTTTGGTGTTGATGCAGAATTAAACCAAACAGCTCCGACTTTCATATCATGAATGTAAGTCAGCAATAATTATTCGAAAACAGATGAGTTTACTTGGAACTAAGCCTCCTCCTTTTTCATCAGAATTCACAGAAATGTGGAACTTGTATGTGTTGATTTCAAGATAACATCTGAAAACACTGTACAACTCATTCTTACTAACAGGTCTGCCTTTTCTAAAATGCTAAGTTGTGACCTTAGAAATGAATAGCAAGGTATTTCGTCATGCAACTTTAAAAGGCCCAAAAACATTTTATAGTGTGTACTTGGGCAGCCTTGGTCTTACTGATATTAACACAGAACAACCCAACGCTTGATCTGTGAGAAATGACTGAGAAGAGGCATGTAAACTGAAAATAACCGTGGGCCGAGAATGGATCCCTTATTTGATCAAGCCACAGAGGAACTTTGGCTCTGTGGGAGCAATACAAATACAATACTTTGTTTCAAAATGTGTCTAGAGATCACTTTAATCAACTTGATAAAATCAGCATTCAATCCAACAAAACATAGAATGAGAAGCTTCAATCAATCAATAGGATACGGCTGTAGTAGGCTTAGGGCCTTTTAGTCGCTCATAAATAAGTAGATCACTGTTCTTTATATGGAAGCTGGTAACAGTCACATAGTCCAAAGTGAAGGTGATGTTTGACCAGTAATGGTCGAGGCAGGACTTGAGACAGTTAACAGTCTTGGATGTGACAACGCTTTCTGGCAGATCATTCCACAAGTCAACCACACGCAGGCTGAAAAAGTTGCGGCGGATAGTCAGTCTTGAGTACTCTTTCTTCAACTTGAGGCAGTGAGGAGGCGTGTGGCTTAGTGGGTTGTCCGTAGGTGTTCGGATCAGGGGGTCACAGGTTCAAATCCCTCCTCCGTTCAGGGGCAATAGAGAGGCAAATGTGTGATGACGAGTACATTCAGTAAAAACAATTGCATTTATCCCAGAGTAAGTGTCATCTCTCTCCACAATTCCACATTTCCCCATAATGTCCGTTTCATAATATCCGTTTCAAGATTTGCCTCTCTTCCGGTGGACCACCATGGGACCTTATTTCTGAAAAAATATGTATTGAATTCAATGGAGAGAGAAAGATTATCTTTCGATCCCGTTTGAATTGTGCCACGAATTACACATATGATGTTTGTCAATTTAAAAGACAATTTTTCCAGTCGTAAAACTGTGAAGTAACACATTTTTTTGTGTGAAACGCTCAATGAACTACATCTCCCGTCTCGCACCACACACCAACACGGCCGTCACGTTGGCACATTTCACTTCTTTCTTTCAGAATGAGGCGAAAAGTATTAAAAGAGGTGAAAATCACTCCAAGTCTGGTAGGGGTGTAACGGTTCACAGAAGTCACGGTTCGGTTCATACCTCGGTTTGGGGGTCACGGTTCGGTACGGTTTCGGTACAACAAGGAAAAGCTAAAAAAAGTCCCAAATGCATAATTTTTTTTTGCTGTTATTTATTTTTAACAGTAGTGCAAGTTTTGGTATGAAAATAAGGAACTCTAACATTTGGAATCATTAACTGTACTACACAGTTAAAAACAAACCACAAACAGTAACACACACTCAGATGGCCATATTATTTATAATGGCTGATGTCAAACAAAAAGGTTCAATAAGCTACAACTAAAAGGAATGTCTTGAAAATATTAAAATAAATAATAAGAAAGTGTTTCAATCACAATCAATAAAAGGCAATACAGAACTGTATAACATCTCCTGATGTCAAAATATTAAATAAATACAATGATAAATATAAAACAAAATAAAATCTGTACCTTTAGGAGCAATGTCTAACATGTGTAATTAACTTGTGAGTGTGTGAGGCCATTATGCCTAACTAAAGGTACTCAAGCTTTACTCTATTTTCAAGTTTTTCTTCAAAAAGATGAGTTTGTCTACGTTGTCAGTAGTGAGGGCAGATCTGTTGGCGGTAACTATGTCACCTGCCGTCGAGAAAACCCTCTCGCTGGGGACTGAGACTGACTCGGATGTGATGGAGCATGTTTGACGTGTTACCACTAGCATACCGCACCGCTGAAACAACGCCGACACACCGCCCTCGTCCGATCCACAACTCGCTCCCCATCGTTATTGTAGTCCACAGGGAACCCGAAATGTTCCCACACAGCTGATTTAAAAGAAGCAGGTGGGTTCTAGCTCCTGTGTGTTATCTGAACTCGCCATAGCTGCTAACTTTTCTTCTTCATGTATTGTGTTCGTTTTGTTGTGTTTTCTTCTTATTTACGGGCGGCTGGCTTTTCGGCGCAATACCGCCCCCTGGATTATATATAGTGTAGTGGATACTGCCCTGAGTGACAGACTTGTTTCCCACTCGTAAAAAAAGGCGTATTCGCCGTGTGACTGCATGTGCCGAACCGTGACGTCCGAACCGTGACGGTACGGGACGGGTACGGATACCGTTACACCCCTAAAGTCTGGGCATGTTGAGAGCTGTACATACACACAAGGGGAGTTAGTCGGTTCGTAAGAGCCAGCATGCGGGCCCGGGATTCTGGGATTTGTAGTCTTTCTAGATGCGTATTTTTCATAGTCTTATATTTCAACAGTTTTACGACAAACTGTGACTTTTTTCACATGGAAATTATTTTTTAAGATTGACAAACATCATATGTGTAATTCGTGGCACAATTCAAATGGGATCGAAAGATAATCTTTCTCTCTCCATTGACTTCAATGCATAATTTTTCAGAAATAAGGTCCCATGGGTCGGAAGTAGATGGGTGTGACTTCGCCACTCTATATGTAACCCCTCGTTACGTGACCATCTTTCCAAGGCTGTGGTACCACACCTTCATCAAGCGATTTTTTTTCATAATGTAAGTAAGGGTTCATCTAGTTTGTCACACAGTTCTTTGAGAATCCTGGGATAGATGCCATCCGGTCCTGATGCTTTTGAGGCATCTAAGTTCGATAGTTTTTTATGGATGTCCTTTGATGTGAAGTCCAATTTATTGAGTATATTACGAAATGGTCTGTCCTGGAAGTATGGTATTGATGAGGTATCCTCCTTTGTGAACACACTAGCAAAGAAGGAATTTAGTGTATTGGCTTTGTCATTGTCATTTTGAGCCAGGCTGCCATCTGCCTTTTTCTGATCTCCGACTGTGGCATTGACTTTTAGCTTGCTTCTGGCATATTTATAAAAAGCTTTCGGATTGCTTACCTCTATGAGGCTTCAAAAATATGTTTAAAAAAGGATAAACTGTTTAAAACTGTTAGAGATTAAATTGTTTTTACATGGATTGTGTAATCGTCATCATTTTCATTGTGGTTTTAACTTATATAATGAATGTACTTAAGGCTCAATTGTACGATACTTATAACAAACAACATGTACTGAGACAACAAAATGCAGTTGCACCATCTAACCAGAAGTTTGTATGATAATAATTGTCAAATATTTTCAATACTTTTACTCTAATTGACTCTCTCAACATTTCAAATACACACACAATATACAGAAACAAAATTAACAGTTGAGTTTAGCCACTTGTATCCCTGTGTTCCTCCTTATTCTATGTTTCCTGTTCAATGTTCTTATCCTCATGCAGTGGAGGTATTTTCGCAATTACATGTATCCCAAGCTCTTTTTCCAGCATTAACATCATTTTATATTACTATAAATGCTCAATAATCCTCTGTCCACAAATTGCCCTGTAATATTAAAAGTTAATGTTTTTCTTTGAAATGTCATTAAAAATGTAGTTTAGTTGAATAGGAGCACCATTCTGTGTGAGACCGGGTCGGCTCTGTTGGCCTGTGGTAACACATCTCCTTTTTGTCTTTGTCACGAGGCGCTGTGTGCGTGCAAATGTGTGAGTGTGTGGTTTATTTGATCCGAACAGGGCAATGACAATGCAAAGTCCTTTGCCGTATCAGTGTTAACAGGCTGATCATTATCTTATCACTTCCCCATGTTCAGTTTCCTCTTCTCTTGCCACTTGGAGAAAACAACAATGAGTAAGCGATACATGAAACCGTGTGAAATGGTTGTTGCCATTAGCTTTTGCTAGCCTTTTTTAGAGAATCATCAAAGTTCAAGTACTTCTTCTTGTGTTTTCAGTTCATCTTTGCCGTTTTCTGTTCTTAATAAAGGTCATTTGTCAATCCAGAGGCAATGTATTTTGTTATATATAATAGTTTTTCTTTAGATCTTATTTTGAGGTTTGGTTGATTTTTGAAATCCATGAGCAGTATCCTTTAAGTTAATCTAACTTTATAAACTACTTTCCTCAAAGTTTTCACATCCCGCTTTGATCAGTAGGGCTCCAATTCAAAGTGTTCACACTTAATATAACATCAGACATATTTTCCAACAAATACGAATGGCATGGCAGCCTGTTGGGCCTGCACAGTGGAGAATTAAATAGCATGCAACACAAACAAGTAAACAATATTTCAGTGGCATCGGGCTCAGCAAGTAAAAGCAAGTTTGCATTTATTTTTGTTCATGGGCAAATGCACTTACAAAAAAAAAAGTTCTCTGGTGTGCAGTTTAGCATTTTTGATAATCTCCTTCCTCCAGTAATGATCAGATGTTTTGCTAATTTGTGTCAAAACTCACATTTGTTTATTTTGTTCATACGATAATTAATTTGTTGTTATGTTGAACCATTAAGCACCTGAATGATATTTTTCCAAACTATCAGGCCTTGCTTCCTTTAAAATTACAGTATAGTGGATTAAAACTGTAAGGGAAACTTCTGCAGCAATGGAGAGTCAGGACTCAGAGAGACACGAGGAGAGTTGGAGCTTTGATGTCAAACACTGATAGTTTATTACAAGTATTGGCCGGAGAATTCACATCACAAGTCACAGCAGCCAGAGGTTCTGACTGCACGGGTGGTTTGCCACATCAATTCTGGAGAGCCTCTCTCTCGATATACCTTTTAACAGAGAGTTAATCAACATATTGGGGGAGATAACGTAAACATTCTGGGAACACTGGAGACACTGAATCACTTGTCTGACTCTTAGGCTTGAACCATCTGTGACCGATAGTTGCCCGGTCATAAAACTGGGAACATCAACAATAGCTGAGGTCTCTCATTCCTTAAGACAGATAACAGACTCAGGGTTGGTCGTAAAGGTCAACAGGCAGAAAGGTTAAATATCTTAGGAGTAAGGGTGAATTATTCCCTAACAAAAACCATAATGAAAATCAATCGGCAGGCCCTAAATGAACCAAAGAGTGTAGGCTGAAACCTTTCTGTTGACCACATTCAGTACAGCATATTGATTTTGAGACATTTTTAAGTAAAAACTCGACATGACCTAGGATCAAATTGTGTGTGAAAGACAACCAATGTAGCTGTTTTTGACCTTTTCTTAATAAGTCACAGCTCTGTAAACTGTTTCCTTTGGTGTAACAGTAGAGATAGTGAGATGTTTGAGAACTACCAAGAAAACCCGCGTCTCAAGATTATCCGGACTAACCAACGGAAAATAACAAGCCACGAGCTGAGGTTAGTGTCTGAACCTGGTGTAAGCCCTTCTCTGCTGTGTCAGAAAACTCGGTACAGTGTTACTGCAGCACCAAAATCTCAGAAGGATTCAAATACACAGCATCAGCTAAAAAAAGACTCACTCCACCACCTTCAGTTCTCTGTCTTTTGTTTTATTTATTCCTGCTTTCATATTTCTGTTCACTCTTTTTCTATAACACCAAGAAGTCATTACTAGGTGGCATTTCTTACGTGATTTCTGACACAAGCCATTCTGAACTGCACTTTATTACTATGTTGCAGGAAGAATTGAGGAGTTATTTTCCAAAACGCTATAAAAGCCAAATTGAAAATTGAGTTTGTTGTGCCATTTTGCTGTGTACTGAACCTATTCACTGCTCTATCAACGTTTCATGCCAAATCGCTATATATCCTATATATATATATATAAATTTAATATTAACAAAATGTGTGGGTCTAGGTAAAAAATGTCATTTTCCTGAAAACTATTCAAATAGATATATAGCGTTTTGGAAAAGAACTCCTCAATTACAGGACGGGGCAAAGCTATCAATGACAACCAATCACAGTTTTTTTTAAATATTGCATCTAAAAGCCTAAGGAAAGAAGGTCAGTGGATAATAACTTTTTAATATTTCCATTTAAAATCCTCCTCCAGATAGTTTGAAAGTATGTACAAATCCTCCTACTTGACTTATATTTAGTTCAACATGGTTTTCTTCTAAAAAACAATGTGATGACCAAAATCAGCAGCCAGCAGAATTATCTGAATGGAAACTGCAGTTAGCAACTTCAATTTATTTATGTGGATTGTTCGCGTTCGTGTTTGTAAAAAATACAAGATCTGCTATAATGTTACAACGTGTTCAGACGTATATGTCTCTGCCATTGTTTTGAAAGTAGTGAAACTTACAAAATACTGATCCATAGCTACACCCGGCTTATCCTCTGATACCCCATTCTTCGGCTCATAGGCTTGCCCTAATAACTTGAGAAAAGAAATAGACCTCTACATACAAATAGTTGGGATTGTTTCAATATATGTGACATGCAGTTAAAATGAAATGTGTGAAACTGTCTGGCTGTCTGAATGTGTTTCTGAGGCTGTCATTGGTACACTGACATCTCTTTCACTCATATATAGTTTGTGACCTTTCAAATAAAAGTTATAGCCACTGCATTTTTTGGTTTACAAACACATACTTTTGTCATCTCTGGGTATGAAGACTTATTTCCTCCCATGCAGCAGTACGACTTTCAGTTTAGCTGCTCCGCGTTAGTCTCCATGGCCCTTATGGCCCGTCCACACAGCGGCGTGCGTTGACGCTTCACCATTCACTTTGAATGGGGTGACGTCACTTTTCGCCGAACTGCATTGTGGGAAGCGGTGCGGGGCGTTGCTGGCGTGGCTCGCTGCAAAAGTTGAGCAATGTTCAACTTTTGACGCCTCGGCAGAAGCGTCAGCCAATCGAATCATATGCCAGTACAAGCTCTAGCCAATCAAACCGCTGCTTGTGTGTCAGGGGCGGGAGATTCATGTGATTGGTTGTTGGTCGAGTTTCAGACACGCCCGCCGGCAAGCTACAACGCACGCCGCTGTGTGGACGGGCCGTTACAGTATGTTTAATGTCATTGATGAAGTTATATCTGAACATAAGGTGGTTGAAACCTGGAAATACAACAAAGAAAATGGCAAACATGAGACATTATGTTTACGGTAATGAACTGCCTTCCTCTTTCTCTGTCGACCAAAGAAAGTTGTTCAAAGTTATCGCAGCTCTTTCATAACAATGCAGTATTCATTATACACACACTCTCTTCCTTTTATTACTGATGGAGCTTCCTCTGCTTTCCACGGGTTGAAGGGGTTCTGATTCCACTCACTGGCTTTTGAATAATGACCCTGAGAGACCCAGCTTTGCCCTAATCCCCACTTGAAAGCTATCCTTCCTCTCATTCAATCCCTCTTTAAAGCCTCGCTGGAGACGGACGAGTGCCACATTACACACACACACACACACATGCACACACAGATACACACACCTGGATTAATGAGTACCTGTTCCAATAACATACTGGAACTGGATAAGGACACTCCACACTTCAAGGAAATCAGGATATAACATTACAAACCTGGGATTGCACTGCTTACAATGGCATTGATATAAAGGACAAGTACCCTTGGATGACATTAATCCACTCCTCAAGTTTTTACTTTTTACATATCGGTGGATTTGTTTGCCAACTGACAAAAGCTGGTAAGGTTTTATATTTGATAAATGTATCCGGCTACCAAATAATATCCTCATTTTGCAGTATAAATGGACAAAATACCAGTTAACACATACATTTGTTGTAGTGTGACACAAAAGCACAACAGTATGCGTGCAGCAGAATTAGCATCTCAATGAAATTCCGTCACATTTTTGGAGGATCATTTATTTTAATTTGATCAGTCATGTGATCTGAGCATCAGCATCTATTGGATGTATATTTGCATTAACCAAGCATTTGTTCTTACAACATGAAATTATGTAATGTTTAACTTAAACCAATTATGTTTTCATAAAAAAAATGTCATGTTTTTCTGTGGTTTATTCCACACTAAACTTGTCACAGGATTCTCCTAACACGTCCTCCCAACAAATGATAAAAACATATATAAATATTATTCAGTAACGAATAACATCACTCCACAGTATCTCATTAAACCCCAGTTGAGTTTTATATTTCCATCGGAGATTGGAGCGTTGATAGAAATAATAGACCTACAGTCAGGACTTCAATGTCAGGATTCGGGAAAGGATCGCGGAAAAGGTAGGACCCAAATGCAGATTACAAAAACGTGGCATAACTCGAAACGGTAGCACAGAAAACAACAACACAAAAACTGACCGTGAGAAACATGGAGGAAGACCGGAGAGACAAAACATGAAGCGTGACGTGAAGGGAAGACAAACAAACAATGAACCGACAGGGGAACACAGGAAGAGACAAGACTAAATACAGAGAGGGGCAGGGACGTGCACAGGTAAGGGCTATTGTTGCCCGAGCAACAGCCCGTTTGCCATTTTTGTCTGACCTGCCCCTCTGGAGAGAGCGAGTTTTTTTTTGTTTTCTATTGTGGCCGAATCAACATGATAAGCCCACAATTAGTATGGTAGCGTCTCGCAACAAATATACTTGTTATTGTGCTTCTGTCTTTCTGTGTCTTTTACTCTGCTCCGTAAACTCTCTTAACGGGGCCGCTCGCTCTCTTTTCTTGATCGCCCTCTCTCAGGAGAACACTTCACTGCCCGCTTCATTGTAGGATTTCTGCCAGCTACTTTAGTTTGACCATCTCTGTTATGAAGTTATGGAATTCTAAATAAATAAGTAATTAGATACCTTACCGTTACTGCGCTCATAAAGAATTATAAGAATAAGAATAATGTGTATTGAACTGGTTTCATTAATTAGTGAGTTTATTTAAAGTAATTATAGAAGCCCTATTTTATCAGTATGTCTGCACAGCAGTTACAAAGGGCAAACTACATTCAAACAGGATTGTCCCCATTTTTCTTTACTAACATTAGATATTTGAATGAGATATGGACTGCAAAAATTAAAATGTGCCTGAATGACGAATTTAGCAGTTGGACATAAAAGCAAAGTCACTTGCAATGACAGTGTTTTATTTTATGAACCTTTTACATTAAAAACAAGTTAGAATTGGGGCGGGCCCTTTTTCCAGTTTAGAGCAATAGCCCCTCCAAATGTCTGTGCACGTCCCTGGAGAGAGGTAATCACGGGACACAGCTGGGCAGAAACACAAGGGCAACAGGTGAACACAATCAGACAATCAAACACAGAGGCAGGAATCAACAGACAAGACAGGGGTTGAACACTTTTCAAAATAAAACAGGAAACCAGAGACAGACAAAACACAACACAGACAGACCGTGACATTCAAGTCTTCTCATATGAATCCACATGCAAGAAACTCTGTGGCAATAAAATAATTTCATACACAGACACATGTTACTGATGTATAACAAATATTCAGGTACAAACTAAATGTGTTTATAATATATGTGTTAGCCTCAGTTGTGCAAAAGCTACTAAGATCTAACAGAAGACATTTTGAGGCCTGAAAGTATGTTGCTTTTAAATGTGTTTTGTCTCGTGCAATTGTCCCCTGCTTTACCATGGGATGAAATGAGTAAGCATGGTCTTTGGTTATTTAAAATGGGGTGAATGAAAGGTACATCTGAGTGTTTTTGCACACGTGAAGTGAAGAAAAAGTCTGACATGGAGACAAATATTTTTCTGGGCCAAAACTTCAAACACCTCCATTTCCAAATATATTTTAAATTATGTATAAGTTTTGTAGCGATGTGGTTCACTTGAACATCTGAACACAGTAGCTAATACAGTGTATAGGCTCCCTCAAGAGGAGGATATGGTCATTAACACAAAAAACAAATATGCCATACAAATGAGGAAGTTTTTTTTCAAAAAATGCAAAGTCAGTTACAACACTGTCAAAATATCAGAGTCTTTACCTTGGTATCGAGCAGCAGCCTCTCCCACTTCTCTTTTTGTTACTTTCCAAAGTCCAAATGTTTTTTTCCACACTTGTTATTTTTAATACAAGTTCAGAAATACAAAAAATATATATTTTAGTGACAACTTCAGTGTCAAAGTAAAAAATATATTTAATGGAAATACAGAGAGCTGAAATGAGGCGGGAAGCACGAGGAATGGATTCTCAACGCCGCCTAGCAAACCCACTACTGCTCCTCAGGCTTCAGATACACACACACACACACACACATACACACACACCATGAAGCGCTACCTCATCATTGCCACGGAGCATGGAAGATGAAAAACCCATGAGTGTACGCATTTTGATTCTTAAATCAACAGTGTTTTGATTTTGGTTTTGCTACAGCAGAGCGTGAAGCAGCTTATTATCTGCTTCATTACTGGCAGGAGGACAGGGACGTGTGTGTGTGTGTGTGTGTGTGTGTGTGTGTGTGTGTGTGTGTGTGTGTGTGTGGTTTGTGTGTGGTTTGTGTGTGTGTGCAAACAGTTAACCAAGCCCATCCTTTGTTTTTTGAGAAACTCGTACAGGTTTCCATCCCACGAGGAGGTAGTGGCTATATTTCATCAGATAAACAAAGCGATAGATGTCATCAATATCCTTCTTCTTGGATCCACAGGCACATAAGAAGTTACTTTATAAAACAGTTGCTGTACTGAACTATATTTCAAGCTTTTCACCATCAAGAGGGTATCAAAAAGTGTATGAAATGACAATGTTGGATACAAATAAACACTGCCATAGTTGATTTATTTTTAAATGCCTATTTTTGTATAGCCAAGGGTTAGAAGATGGACTCCACGACGGTGAATACATTCCCTCTATGATGAATCTACACATATTTAAATATGTGTACCCAACTCAAAGTGCATACTATCATCATTTGCATGAGTCTTACGGCCCGTCCACACAGCCGCGTTCTTCTTCCAACGCTTCTGCCCATTGACTTTGAATGGGGTGACGTCACTTTGCCTCACTTTTCGCCGAACTGCATTGTGGGAAAGCAAAGCGAAGATTTCCAGGATTTTCAGGATTCAAAAGTTGAGCAATGTTCAACTTTTGAAGCTGAGGTGGAAGCATCAGCCAATCAAATCCCGTTTATGCAAATCTGACAGTACAAGCGCTAGCCAATCAAACCGCGTGCAAGCTGGGAGTGACACACCGCAGTTCATTTCTATATTCCTAAACATGGAGGAGAAATTAGTTATTGCGGTAGCAAATCACCCAGTTCTTTATGACCAGTCCCTATTAACTTACCGGGATACAAACCGGAGGAACCAGGCATGGAGGGAGGTGGCAGAGACAGTGGGTGAAACTGGTAGGTTTTCGCCTGTTTGGGGATTTTATATCCAGTTTACTTCGTTTTAACATTGCTATTGCTTTGTATGTCGGGGGCGGGACATTCATGTGATTGGTTGTTGGTCGCGTTGCTCGCAAAAAATCTCCAAGCTTCAGACACGCCCACCTCCAAGATTTTCAAGATGCTTTTAACGCGGCTGTGTGGACGTACCGTTACAGTATGAAACCATATCAAAACAATAATTCAGCAACCCTTTATTCTAAAAAGATCACTTCCAATACTGAACTACAACTTAAATTGTGTTCCTAGATTATAGTTGCAGTTTTAATAATGTAGTTTGTTTTAAATTAAAACTAAAAACGAAATGCAAACAAACTCCCTGGTTAGGATAAAGCAACACAACTACTTGGCTAGGTTTATTAAAATGGTGGTTTTGCTCAACATAAGTACGTGTGTTACGTTATTTTAGCTGTGCATGTACATTTAAATGATTCAACAGCTATCTCTTGAGTCAAAGCCATGTGTGTTTGACCCATCAACCCCACTCTCCTCTGCAAGTCTTTAATTATAAAAGTATTTGTGAAACTTCAAAAAGATATGTCTGCTTATACGGAAGAAAACAAGTTCCCCTCAAAACATATGACAATGCACTGTTGTTGTATGGGAGCATCCTTTTTTGGAGACTGAATTCAGATACTTCTTTGAATCAGTATTTTGCTATACCACCATCATCTCTTAAAACATGATGATGTCAATGCCGAGAGCTGTGACTTGTGGTCGGCCATATTGGCATTTGAAAGGAGTAATTGAAAGACTTAGAAGAGTTAGAAAGCTACTGACTGTTACGTATATTTAAAAGTTAATGTATTCTTCTTTTCACAAGTTCAGTTTATTTTGCCCACGTACATTTGACTCCTATGTTTGAATTAATTCATTGAGTGCAAGAGCAGGTGAGAGCAAATGTGATTCAGATGCTCTACACTTCTCCCAGATCCTTTGTCGATGTAAATGGGCTGTAACATATTGAGAGGTGATGTGGACCTCATGTCCCTGTAAGTGTGCGACTTTCCGTTTCTGTGTGTGAATGTGTGTTTTTGTCTGCACTTGTGTGTGTGTATAAGAGAGGGAGACAAATGAAGGACTGCACTAAGAGGTTTCCTGTCTGAACTTGAGCGCTCTGAGGTCTGCTGTGGCAGATAGGCCTTTGTTCACATTACAACCCTAATTAGGCAGAGCTTTGTGTGTGAGAAATACAAGAGCATTTGTGTGTGTGTGTGTGTGTGTGTGTGTGTGTGTGTGTG